>VXBN01002158.1:156819-200139 GCA_013397395.1 Sinosuthora webbiana
AAAAAATCAATACAATGCAATTAAAAATATTTCTCCTAAGTAGCAGCAACCTGTCTTTTCCTTTGGCAAAGACACTTGTACAGTACAAACACAACAGAGGTAAAGCGAGTGGACGTTCCCCTTCAGCATTCACCAGCAAGCCCCAGGGAGCCGAGTGCCACTTGAGGGAGAAACAAAGCACTTACCTCGGTGTAATGCACTGCCAGAAACCATTAAAAATAAAAACCCAGCAGCATCCAGCGGCCCCAGGCACGGCAGCTCCTTGCCCTGCCTGCTGGGGATGGCCCTGCAGCCCGGTTCCTGCTCTGGGAACTCCAGTTAGAGCTCTTGGAAAGAGGAATCAAAATCAGGAATTGCGTTAATTAATGCATTGGTCAGTGCAGGGTTGGGTTCTGGCGGCGGAGGAAGTCCTGGTGGCCAGACCTGCTGTTTGGTGGCCAGGCCTTGTGCAAACCCACTCTTACTGTTTGGGATCTGTAAAATTCCTTCCATGAGCAATTCCTCCCTCTGCAGCCCAGTTCCTGCTCTGGGAACTCCAGTTAGAGCTCTTGGAAAGAGGAATCAAAATCAGGAATTGCGTTAATTAATGCATTGGTCAGTGCAGGGTTGGGTTCTGGCTGCGGAGGAAGTCCTGGTGGCCAGACCTGCTGTTTGGTGGCCAGGCCTTGTGCAAACCCACTCTTACTGTTTGGGATCTGTAAAATTCCTTCCATGAGCAATTCCTCCCTCTGCAGCCCAGTTCCTGCTCTGGGAACTCCAGTTAAAGCCCTCCAGCCCAGTTAGAGCCCTTGGAAAGATATAATTGATGTTAATTAATACATTGATCAGTGCAGGGTTGGGTTCTGGCTGCGGAGGAAGTCCTGGTGGCCAGACCTGCTGTTTGGTGGCCAGGCCTTGTGCAAACCCACTGTTACTGTTTGGGATCTGTAAAACTCCTCCCGTGGGGCCTGTGGGATGATGTGCTGGGTTTATGATCAACAAACCATCATTTAACTCCCTCTCCTGTGCAGAACAGGCTGGAGAATCTTCCCAACACCCCGAGATCTCCTGCTGCTCTCCAAGAAGTCACTCAGTCAAACGGTGACTTTGAGGGAAGAAGAGGAAAGAGAAAAAGGAAACTGAGGAGAGGAAAGGCTGGAATTCCATCACAGCCCTTGTCCCAGGGCCAAAGGCTAAGTTTAAATGAGTTTAAATATGGGACAAACTAAACTTCAGCCAAAATAATTCCATCCAAAAAAAGGGGTTTTTTTCCCCCTCTGCTCCCTATGCCCCTACAACGTTCCCCCCCCCCCCCCAAAAAAAAAAAAAATCCCCTTGAGCCAACTATTCTTTTTCAGGTTAAATGAAGTGAAGGATTAGAAAGCTGGACATGGGATATGTCCAAAAATACAGGAGATATTTGTGATAAGCTGCAGTTTGATGTTCTCCTGTCCTTTTGCACTGGGCTTTCATTCCCAAAGGGAACAAATCCCAGATCCCACGGCAGGGCCCTCCAGTCCCTGGGTGTGGCTGGTTGCAGGTGCCGAGAAGGAACTTTCAGTGCCATCAGTAATATTTGCCCACACTCAATTTATTTTCTTCCCCTTCCTCACCCCCCTTTCATTCTTTAACTCTTTTACTCTTTATGTCATATCTAAAATAAATTTTAAAAATAATGCACAGTGACAAATTGAAGTGTCAGACCCAAAGGCAAGGAAAGGTCCCCCTGAAGGTGTTTTTGGTCCTGTGGAGTCACCAGCACAGGACTGAACAGTTTTTAACTCTGCAGGGGCAGATATTAAACCCCCCCAGTCCTGAGGAGATCAGAAACCTCGGGAAATGGGGAATGTTTCACTCCTGAGGAGAGCAAAAGATCCACAGCAAAACCAAACCTGAGCCATCGGAGGACGCAGCCTGAACCCTGCCCGGGATGTTCCAGGCTCTGATTTAGTGCCCGATGAAATCAATTATTGATTTCCACAGGAACTGGAGGACGTCTTCTTCCGTGAGCTGCCCAAAGGGAGGCAGGAAGTTTTTTGGCAGAGCCGAGGCTCAGCCCGGCTCCCCAGGGCTCCCCTGTCACCATATGTCCATGTGTCCCCTCACATTTCCCTGCCGCCTTTCCAGAAGCCGTTTTCCCCCCCAGCTCTGCTCTGCTGGGAGCGAGGAGATGGCACTTTCCCTCTTTCCCCCTCTCCCAGCCTCGCTCTGGCAGCTCCCTCTGCCACTTGGGATGTGCTGTCGCTTCCATGGAAACAGAATCATGAATCTTTTTTTTTTTTTTTCCCCAGGAAATGCCTCCAAAGTGCCTTCATTTTGTTTTGTTGCTCTTCCCAGGCAAGTCTGCCTCGTGTGCAGGCTGAGGCTGTGGGACTCCTGTTGTTATTTAATGCAGAAATGTCCTTTTGGGGAAAAAAACTGGGTGCAACGTCAATTTAGGTGGAAAATATCCTCCTTTTTCCAAGGATCTCCCCTCTTCTGCCTGGGGCTCCTTTGCCAGCGTTGGCCTTGCAGTTTGGATGGCACGTGGGTGTTAAAATATTCACTGGTCTCCCTGCACCTGGCACGGCCAAGGGAAAAGAGAATCACGGGATTATGGGATATCCTGAGCTGGAACCACTGGGATCGTCCAGCCCAGCCCCTGGCCCTGCACAGACACCCCAAAATCGCACCCTGGGCATCCCTGGGAGTGTCGTCCAAACTGTCCTGGAGCTCAGATTTGGGAATATTCCCATTCCCTGGGGAGCCTGGGACCCTCAGGGGCAATCCCAAGGGTTTGTTGTAGCCCTGGTTTGTGCCTGACACCTTTTGGTTTCCTGAAATTCCTTTCCCAGGGAATTTTCTGTAAACAGGAGAAATGTTTTTGGAACTGTAACTTTGTTATTCATTCCTTTCCCCAGGAGGGACTTCTCCTTGCTGTCCCTCTGCTCTGACCAATGTGAGTGAAGAGGTTTGTCTTTGTGTCACCAATCCAACTGGTCTGTGTGAAATGGTATAAAAGGGGAAACATTTCCCGAGGATAAAGGAGTCACTTTTTCAACCTTCTGAAGTTGGAATCTTTGTGTCGTTGTGGTGTAAAACAGTGGCAGTTTCTCCCACAGCAGGTTTGGGTACAACCCTGAACTCTCCCACCAGCACCAGGATGATTTTCACGGCCTTGTTGAGGGCTGGGGGTTGGACTGGAAGGACGTGGAGCTGCTGGAGGGAGTCCAGAGTTGGGACCAAGGGCAGGCAGCAGCTGGGTGTGAGAATTGCTCCTGTTCTGGGAAGCAGCCAGGAGCTCCAGGTTAATCCTAGAAGGAGGTACAGGGATTCAGCAGAATTTCAAGGCTCAGAGTGATGCAAGTGCCCAGGAGAGCAGACTCCTGCTCTGAAACCAGCACACGGAAATTTCATGGAATCCTGGAATGGTTTGGGTTGGGAAGGGACCTTAAAGCTCATCTTATCCCTGGGCATGGGCGGGGACACCTCCCACTGCCCCAGGGTGCTCCAGCCTGGCCTTGGGCACTTCCAGGAATCCGGGGGCAGCCCCAGCTCCTCTGGGAATTCTATCCCAGCCCCTCCCCACCCTCATAGGGAAGAATTTCTTCCCAATACCCAATTTAACCCTTCCCTCTGGCAGTGGGAATCCATCCCCCCTTGTCCTGGCTCTTCAGGCCTTTGGAAAAACTCTCCATCTTCCCTGAAAACTCTCTCTCCATCTTTCTTTTAGGTTCACTCAGGTCCTGGAAGGCCCCAGTGAGGCCACCCCAAAGCTTCTCCTCTCCAGGCTGGACAATCCTTTTTTTTTTTTTTCCTAATTGCATTCCCATCTCTTCCTATCATCCCCTCCACCTTGCAAACAATTAATTCTAACCCTCCACCTAAATTATAAATTACCAACTTTTGGGGGGCACGAAATTAAAAAAAAATAAAAAAAAAATACTTAAAAATCCTGCAAGGCTGAGATGTCGAGGCTGGGGAGAAGCAGCTGTTTTGGAAATGTTGCCTTTTTTCTCTTTGTTCCGAGTGCTATTTAAACATTGGCAGGGGGCCTCATTAAAGATGAATCGATGAATTAGTAAGTAGTGTTGTAGCCAGAAGAGACAGCATGTGCTCCTGTGGTGAAAACAGATTTACACAAAAGAAAAGGAAAAGAGGAGGGGAGAAAATACCACCCCCCCCCTCCCCTCAACGTGCAACAAACTCGGCGGTTTCGCGATATTCGATCGGGATCCATCAGAATTTCCAATCTAAATTCATATTCGGGGGCCCCGGAGAAGTTGGAACCGGCTGCGAAGTTTCCTCTGGGCTAAAATGGAATAGATAAGTTCGGAGCCCCAGAGCAATTTTGGTCTCCAAAATGTTATGAAGTGTGAAATAATAATAATTAGGGGGGTTACGGCGTGGGAGTCGCAGAGCAGATCTAATCCAGCGGCAAAGGCAAAGAGAGATGTCGGCTCAGCCACCACCCCGATGGCTGCAGGCGTTGATGTGGAAGTGGCACGCTCAGAGGTGAGGGCAAACCTCACTTTTGGCGCCTGACTTCCAGGGGAGTCCTGGAAAAAAGGGTTGGAATCAGCCGTGGAGCTGCAGGGGGCACCCACAGGGTGACAAGGGGACAAATACCAAAGGGCAGACCCCGAGTGGAGCTGCTTGTCTCGCTCTGAAGGCAAACAAGTCCAGGCCTGTCACAGCTCCTGCCCCCAGCACGGGGCTTCTTCTGGCCTTTCCCTCCTGCTCCAGCTCCAGGAGGTGTAAAGCAGGAGCAGGGAGGGATTTCCACACCAGAGCAGTGGGAATGGAGCTCCCGACGTGCCTGTGATGGCACCTGCCTGGCCCTGGGTGTGGCATCAGGCACCTGGGCACCAAGGTCCCCTTCCCTGTGCCACCAGAGACCTCCCAAAGTGCCACCAGATGCCCTCCCAAGTCCCACCTTCACACACAACCACTCAGGTGTCCCCAAAAACCTCCACAGTGTCCCCAAAAACCTCCCTGAGTGTCCCCAAAAACCTCCCTGAGTGTCCCAGACCCCTCCCCAAGTGTCCCAGGCCCCTCCCCAGGCTGGGACAGGCTAAAAAATCAGAGCGACAGCCCCGAGATTCAGGAGGCTGAAAACGACTCCTTTATTTCTGGGATGTGTCTCCCTTTTATACCATTTCACACAGACCAGTTGGATTGGTGACACAAACACAAACCTCTTCACTCACATTGGTCAGAGCAGAGGGACAGCAAGGAGAAGTCCCTCCTGGGGAAAGGAATGAATGACAAAGTTACAGCTACAAAAACATTTCTCCTGTTTGCAGAAAATTCCCTGGGAAAGGAATTTCAGGAAACCAAAACACCTCAGGCACGGAACCAGGGCTACTTAATTAACTTTTTCCAACCCAGGACAGATGTCCAGGATATTGGGAAGTCCTTTCCCCAGGATATTGGGAAGTCCCTTCCAGAGGCTGTTGGGAAGCCCCTTTCAGAGGGAGGATCCTGATTTCACCCTCAGCTCTCTCCCCGTGCTGGATGTGGAGTGTGAACGGCTCCATTTCCCCTTCACACCGACTGCTGAGACCTTGGTGTCATTTCACATTTGTTACCAGGGACGTGAAGAGCAGATTTTTATTTTTTTTTTTAATTAACTTTCTGTCCCCTGGCTCCTCCCCAGGTGCTCCGTCGTTCCCTCCCCGTGACCGTGACCCAGATTGGAGCTGGGAGCATCCAGCAGGAGCAGGATCAGCTCACCCTGGGCAGCCACACCGGACCTGACTTGATGGCTTAAGTTAGAGCAGCCCAGAGGGTCCCCTCAGACACCTTTGTCAGCCTTGAAACACATAATCACAGAATTATTATGTGCAGGTGCTTTTGTTGAAGAGCTCTGGGGATCAGGGGTGCAGGACACGGACCCAAATCTGACTCCCACATGGATCTGAGATGGACATGTTTTTATTATATATTTTATTTTTTATAATATATATTTTTAATATATTTTATTCTGTAACCCTTTAGTTGTATACCTATATATAATATTAATTATTAAATAATAATTAACTCGTATTGTATACACTGATCTTACCCAAGCGTGAATTCTGGTAGTTTCCATCAGGCCCCCCCAAATATTGTTCCTCATGGTTCTCGTTTAAGACAATAATCATGTTGTCAATTGGTTGAGGAAATAATTGGGGTTTTAATGCCTGAGAAGTATTAAGGTGGCAGCCCTGAAATTGTTAAAAATTCCTTCAGCAGGACGCGCCTTAAAAAGAAATAAAATAATAAATGGATAAATCTCTTCTCCTAAAACCACCGTGGCTCCCACTCAAAATGTTTGTTTCATCCCAGGGCTGCTCCTCTGCCTTCACTGCACTTTCCCGAGGTTGGGTCATTAAAAAAAAAAAAAAAAATTAAAAACATATTGTACCTTAAAAAAAAAAAAAAAAAAAAAAAAAAAACAAAAACCCCCCACAAAAAAAAAAAAAAAAAAAAAAAAAAAAGAAAAAAAAAAAGGAAAAAATAGAAAGTACTCAGATCTATTGATTTGTGCTGCAGCAAAGCCCCTGACATTCCAGCACGATGAAGATATTGCTCTGGACCCTGTGTGCCTCCTCATACTTCTCCTCTGCTTATGAGGGTCTCCAAGGATGGTATTAAAGATATTGTAGTTCCCACTCTCCGACTCTGGGATATCAGCGAGATCCTCCTGTGTAAAGAATAATTATCAGCACTGCTGTTACCTCTAGTAAGTGTGTAATTACATGCTCTGTTTTGTGAGCTGTAGGCTGTGCGGTTTTAAATTATACAGGGAGGACGAATTCGCCCCCTATTTTTCGCCACCTTCTTCCAAATAATAATAATAATAATAATTATCATCATCATCATCATTATCAGCGTCACGATGAAAGAAAGAAAAGCTCCTTCTCTGGTAGCGTTAGCAGGTTGATTGTGGGATTGTTTTGAGGCTGAAAGGAGCCTTGAAATGTAAAAATAGAAGGAGGTTAATATGGGGAGAAGGGGGGAGAATGAAATCGCCGAAAAAAAACCTTAACAGGGGATGAGAGTAGGTTTGGAGTTACACCTGAGCCCTCTCACCCCACAGAATCTGCCCTGGTTTTGCTGGGAGGGCTGGGCAATGCCAGGGGCTGCAATGGTGCCCCCACGGAAAGGAAAATTCTCCATTTTCCAGCCCTGAATGGAGATTTCTCTGGAGGGAAACAGCTCTGGGTGAGGGGAACTGCTGGAACCCCGAGATCTGAGAATTTCAAGCTCTGGGCACTGAGAATTCCAACCCTGGGCAGTGAGAATTCCAACCCTGGGCACTGAGAATTCCAGACTCTCTGTGCTGACAGGCACTGACCCCCCAAGCAAACACTGCATTGACCTGAGGCCGTGGAAAAGGCTCCCAAAATTGAGTGACAGCCCTGGGATTGTGGGTGTGGGGTTTGGATAGAAGTGTGGGATGTCACAGGCTGCAAAACTCAGGGATCAGATGTCACCCCCACCATCACCCCAACCAGGGCTCCCCAACCATCCCAGTGAGGGGCTTGTCCTGCTTTGGGGCAAATTAGGGAGGAATTGGGGATGCAAACACCATAAAATCACCCCAGGACGGGGCTCCACATCAAAACAAGGCCACAGCCAATGTCCAGGAGCCACCAAACCCTGCCCTGTGCCCACACAAAGGAAGGAGATGAATTAATTTGGACTGAAAAAACAAGGGATAAACCCCAAAATTCATCTGCAACTCTGCAAAAGCAGCTCAGGAAAAGGAGAGAAGCCTTTTTTTTTTATTATTTTTCCCCCTGAACTGAGAAGCAGCTCTCCAGCTGCTTTTATTCATCTCGAAGAGAGTTAAAAGAGTTGATATTTGCTGCAAATTCGGTTCACGGCTCTATTTTTATTTTCCTGCTCCCACCAAGGTTTACATGTATTCGTGTTCCCTTCAGGGAAAAGTTTTACAGTGATTACTGGGGAGAAAGCCAAAAGGGACCTCTATAAATACACCTCGAGAGGCTCCAGGATTTAAATCAGATCCTTTCCGTGGGTTATTTCAGGGATGGGGCTCGCGGGGTGTCCTGGGGAATGCAGCGGTTTGGATCCAACCCTCAGTGAAATTCTGTAGGAGCGCCACAAAATGGAAAATTCATTATGGCATTATTCACTAATTGGGCTTTTTGGGTTTGGTTTTTTTGTTGTTTTCTCTTTTTTTTTTTTTTTTTTTTTTTTTTTTTTTTTTTTTTTTTTTGGTTGATTTCCAGCAGCTTTCGTTCCCAATAAGAGAAGCTGTAATTGCAATTCCCACAAAGTAAATATTCACAGGAGAAAACCAGGTAGGGTCAGGTCCTGAGGGCACCCAGGGGCTTGGGGAACGTTCTCTCCAGTTAATCTTGCCCACAACGGGGACAAACAGATCGATAATTTGGGATTTTGGCTTCCAAGCTGCTCTTTGGAAAGGAAAACCGGTAGTTTTATCTGCAGAGCAATTACAGGAGATTATCTGGAAGCCCAGGACTGTGTTTTACGACTCGGGCAGTAAATAACCCTAAAGGGATGGAAACAACTCGGGCTTTGCTTCTCCCCCATTCCCAATATCCTGCTAGGAATCAGTTCTCCCACTGCAGCCAGATTCAGGCAACATCCCAGGGCTTGGGATGAGCTGGACTTTGAGCTCCCTCCCCAAATCATTTTTGGGATTCTGGCAACAAACGAAGAGCAAGGGAGGTGAATGAGGTACAGAGAGGGGAAAAGCTCCTTCCCAGGGTCGCCAGGGGTTTGGGGATGGAACCAGCCCTGGAATCTGAGATTCTCAACTCCCAGCCAGGAGCGCAGGGCCTGGAGGGATTGAAAAAAAAAAAAAAAACCTGTCTCAGGTTTTCCAGCTGCCAAAGGAAGGACAAACCTGGTACAGCCAGAGGCACTTGGGGGTGTTAGAAAATATTTGGAATTTTTGAACTGTTCCAGGTCACCTCTGAGGCAGACAGAGTTGAACAGAAGAGGCCAGTTCATTGAATTTCGGATCAATCTGTGGCTAGATCCTGCTTCTCCAAAGCCTGGATCAATCCTGGTGTGGATCTACAACGTGTTAGTCGTAGTTTCGGGGAGGAGCTGACTCCCGGTGCCAAAGGCAATGATGGGATGTGTGTAACTGGGGTGGAAGGGCTCGTCCAGAACCAGAAATCTGTGAATCCACACAGAAATATGTAGAACATTTCTGGTTCTACACAGAAATACGTAGAACCACATTTCTCCTGGTTGTTAGACCAGTTCTTCTCTCCTCATTCTGCCTGTTTGCAGTGAGCAGGAGTAAAAAACCGATGTTTTTATTTACCAGAAAATAGTGGGAAATCGTCTCCTTTTCCACAATTTCAGCTTGTGGGATTTAATACAAGATCCAAAAGGGTTCAAGCAGCACTGAGGAGACATTTTCTGCTCCTGTTTTACAGCTCTGAGGTGGAAGGCAGGGAGGGCAGCTGGGATTCGGCTCCCTCAGGAATCCAGGGGGATTTGGGGACCAGCTCACCTTGGAAAAATCCTCTCTGTCAAATCCCAGCCGACGCTGGAGGGTGTTCCTGGAGCAGCCCCAAAAGACGAGGACCGAGAACAAGGTGAGGGAGAGGCACGGCTGGGACGTGAGAAATGAGGAAGGAAGTCAAGCATGCAAAATTGTCATTAAAATTTACCAGGCCAGGGACTAAATATCTGCCTCTCCCTGTACAAAGCCTGATGGGGAGAATCTTATCAAAATTAATCGGCACCGAGTCAACAGCAGTCCATAGGAATGAGACAGGAGGCCGTGGAAATCACCCCAAAGTCTTCAAGGACAGGTGAAGTTTTAAATACGTTTTCTTTCCTCATGTGCTTGTATCAACAGCAGGAAAAGCTTAAAAAAACTTTAGAAGGGGAAATAATTCACAGTTAAATGGTACGAAGATGCAGGAGGAACACGTTATTGTATTTTGATATAAAATTTTGTATTTAATATAAAATTACTTGTCCGGAGCTGAGAGAATTTTACTGCTGTGCTACATCTCAGATGAATCTGGGTGGTTTTTACTGTACTTGAGGAAGTTAAAGTGAAATCTTTAATCTGTGTTTTTAGTGGTTTTGGGTTTATTTTGTTCTGGGACACAGGAAAGGCTCTGCCCACACTCAACAACAGGTACCTCACAACAAGGGAAAGCAAATCCCTCATCAAACAAGGGATGAGATGTGAATCAAGGAGTTTAGACGCTGATTGAGGTAATAAGGAAATAAAAATAGAAATTTGGGCAACAAAAAAACCCCCCAAAAAACCCCCAAACCAAACCAAACCAACAAAAACCCCAAACAAACAACAACAAAACCCAAACAAAAACCCACAAAAGAAAACAAACAAACAACAAAAAAACCCAAACCCCAAAGCCCCCTCCAAATAAAAGCCACCACCAAAAAAACCCAACCCTACAACTGCAAAAACACCTCAAAACAAATCGGGGCCCCCCAAAATCCCCAAACAAAAACCCCAAACACTTTTCCTGGTGCTTCAATCCCCCTTTTCTCCTACCCCTGTACGTCCCACTCCAAGGAGGGCCAGTGATCTGTTCCCCCAGCTCCATCAACACAATCTTCAACATCCTCTGGTGAAAGACTCCTCAAAACTGCTGAAATTCATTCATAAACACTTTCTTTACACATAGGAGATCTTTTTAACCCTTCAAAAATAGCAGGGGGTTGTTCTCCTGTGGCTTCCACCACAAATCCATATAAATGTTAAGTGCAGGGGTTTGTCTTCATTTTTTCCCTGGCAGCTCTTCCAAATTCGTTCGGACAGATTTGGTTCCTCTGTTTCAGCTCAGTGTGGGGGGAAAAAAAATCTGTAAAATTCCAGCTTTGGACGATTTTTTTCTCTCTCTCTGAGATAGAGAGAACCCAATCTAATTTCTTTGTTACTTACAAAGCCACTTTTGAAAAGCATCCCCGGCCTGCCCCTATCCCCCCTTTTTTTTTTTCTTTCCTCGGGATTTTGAAGGGATCTCCTCTCCCTGCCCTTAATTGACAGTGAAAAGCTGATTTCTGGAGCCAGCGTCAGGTACTGAAGGTAAGTGATCAAAACCCTGCCCCTGCAATAAATCACCGGAGCCCAGGTCAGGGGCTGGGGTGCGAACGCAGCGTTCAATAAAGAAACACTCCGCACCTCTCGGCTCCGGAGCGACCCGGCTAATTGACCTCGTTGTGCCGCCCCCATTAATCATCCTGGCACGGGGGGCAGCTCCACGGCTCGGGGCTGGGGGTGGGAATGTCAGGTGAGATGGAATCGTGGACAGTTCTGGCGTAATTAACTGGCTGGGCTGGGAGGCGCCGCGGGTTTGGTGGTGGAGGAGCAGAAATAAGGTGGATTATGATGTTGTTTTACACCACAACGACACGGAGTCTGTGTCACTACACGGACACAAAAAAACTACACTCGCCTGTCGGGTTGTGAGGAGGAGAAAGAAGGGAATTTATTTTTGGGATCAGGGTTTATATAGATTTTGGGGATTGGGGGATGAGGTTGACACCTCCCTGACCCCACTGGTCAGAGCAGAAGTCCATCGGTTCTGTGCTTCCCCCCAGGAAGGAACGCTCAGTTTACAAACGTCACTTTTTGTTTATGTTACAATGGGTGAAAAAGCTCCAATCCAAACGTCAGAAGGCTGAAAAATCAGAGCGACAGCCCCGAGATTCAGAAGGCTGAAAACGACTCCTTTATTTCTGGGATGTGTCTCCCTTTTATACCATTTCACACAGACCAATTGGATTGGTGACACAAAGACAAACCTCTTCACTCACATTGGTCAGAGCAGAGGGACAGCAAGGAGAAGTCCCTCCTGGGGAAAGGAATGGATAACAAAGTTACCGTTCCAAAAACATTTGCCCCGTTTGCAGAAAATTCCCTGGGGAAGGAATTTCAGAAAACCAAAACACCTCAGGGCACAAACCAGGGCTACACTTTTCCCCGTTTGTGGTCGTTTAGCTCATGGGTGACCAACACAGCAAATTCAGGGAAATGTGAAAAATTGCCTGGATGGAAAATCACAGAATCTGCTCAGCTGGGAGGGACCCACAAGAATCACCAAGCCCAAATGTTCGGCTTTCCGGCACAAATCAAACCCTCCATCCATCAAAACTTCCCATATTCCCATAAATCCCCTGCATGCAAATATCCCTGAGTCATTTACACCGCACCAGAGTGAATTAAATCACTGACACACCTGCCTGGGGTTTCCTGCGTGGATTTTTCCTTGGAAAACCATAAAGTCAGCCCTGCATCCCTTCACCCGTTATCACTCTTCATTCAAGGTTTGAAACCACAGCTTGGCACCCAAAGCTCATCAGCTCAAAGATTTTCTATTTATCCGATGATTTAGAACCATCATCCAGAGATTGTGGCCATGCTCGTTTAATTTAATTGAAGGAAATCACCTCATTAATGTGGAGTTAAGGTCTGTGTGTGGACTGGGAGCCCGTGTTCCATTTTTCCAAAGAAAAGGAATTTTTGGCTTCCAGAACGTTGAGTTAACAATGCCATCCAAAAATTGGGGCAAATAAAGCCCCCCAAACAGTCAGAGAAAAATGGAATTTAATCCCCAAAATCTCTGCTGAAAAGGGAACACACCAGCACTTCCAAATTTCCACCCATTTGAGGTTCGTGCCTGATTTATTTTCCTTTGGTCTAAATCTGTTTATTGGCTGTGAGCAACGTGATCTGACTCCAAAGCTTGGAGTGGGGGATTGGGGCCGTGACCTCCACACATCCTCTCAACCCAAATTATCCCAAAACTCCATTCGAAAAGGTTAGGATGGACTGAAATCAGCCTTTTGAGCACTGTAACTGCATTGATCTTCACAGGAACATACAATTATTTGCTAAACCACCAGGAATTCCTGGCAAAACAACCACCACAAGGGCTGAGATTTTCAAACCCTGAAGGATTTACTGGGAACCAAGGGTTTGAAGCGAATGAGGAGCTCAGAACTCGTGGCTGCACTCACAAATGTTACCCATATCCACGAATCACTGGAAATTTGGGAGGAGGATGAAATATTTAGCCCTGTCTCCATTCAACATCACACCGAACCTGCTCCTCTAAACAGGGAATTTCACGGGGGAGAATTCCAGAGACGCTCCAGCTCAAAGAATTGCTCGTGGCGTCAGGAAATCCCACAATTTACAGAGAGCGCTGGATTTACCGAGACCCTGAGCGCTGAAACCGAGTTCCTGGAAGCTGAGCATCCCCATTCCTGCAAAGCCTCCCATTTCTGAGAGAGCCACACTCCGAACCTTCCCCGAAACCCTCTCCTCTCCTTCCCCATTTTTCTCCATTTACGGGCACTGAACGCTTGAACGCTTCCAAGGCGAGGACAATCCCCTCGGAGCACCAGGCACAGAACCTATTAATAAGCAAATGGAAAGAGCTGGCATACATTTCTCCTTGTTTAATTCAGCAGCCACCAGGGCCCGAGCTCTGCTCTCCGGGGGGCTCAGGCAGGCACAGGCAGCAGCCTGGGAGATGAACTCGATGCTCGGCGCGGAGCAAACAGCCCCAAACTCATCCCACATCCCACATCCCACGGGAGGGAGGAGTTTCTGTGGACAGCCAGGTCTGGAATTTTGAGGGGAGGGAGGCTTTAATCCCCCACACCGTGCTGGGTTTGATTTTGGGGGTGGGAGGGATGCGGAGTTTCGGAACGACGCGCTCTCCCACCTCCACTTCCCTAAAAAACTCCGACCCCAGAGGTCCCTAAAAACTCCTTTCCCGGCCTTTGCCAACTGCTGTGTGTTTAAATTCCAGGCCGCCTGTGACAACCCTGCTGGGCATTTCCTGCCCTCAAAACCACGGAGTTGTCTTTTCACACTGACACGTCCTCCAGTGCGGCCCCGTCACGGGAGAGCTCCAGTGACACCTGGAACACAGAGCAGGAATTTTAATGCCTCCAGCAGCCCCGTCACACCTTTCATCCCCCTCCCTTCCACCTTGCTGCCTCTGCTCTTCCTGCTGGATGCATTGGGGTGGCCCAGAAAGTGACAATAGATGAGGATAAATGACAATAAGTGACAATAAATGACAATAAGTGACAATAAGTGACAATAAAACCAGATACTTTGGAAAAACAGAACCATGAAAGGTGAAAATATGGAACATATAAATATGAAAACAGAACTATGAAAGGTGAAAATATGGAACATATAAATATGAAAACAGAACTAAGAAAGGTGCATTGTAGTAGGAACCAGGAGGGGTGATTTTAGATGATTGGCTTTAAGGCCAACATAATTAATATATATATAATTTACATAAAATATAAATAAATGCTTTTTGTGAGTGTTTTTACAGCATGGTGTGGCAACAGCTGATAGGCCAAGAAACCCTTAAAATGTTTTGTAATTAGGAAATAGTTTGGGTTCTGATTGTGATGGTGTGAAGTGTAACGTCTGGATTGCCTCACCCTTCACACGAGACTGAAAATGGAATAAAAGTTTTTAAAACACCTCTGAGTTGCCCCATCTCTGGGTCAGAAAAGGGATAATCCAACAAAATTGGTGCCCCTACATGAGGAAAATAACTCAGCTGATTTGTCCAGCTTGTCAAAAAGCCCCAAAATAAGGTTATAATCCACCAAGATTATTATTATTGAGCCCAAATCCAATCCCTTGGGGCAGGAGGGTTTGACCCTGCTGGGAGAGGCCACCCTGGGCATGTCACCAGTGCCACCAGCGCCACCAGCACAGTGACACCCCGGTGCCACCAGCACGGTGACAAAGCAGCTCTTGACGCCCTTCGGCTTTCCTGGGTGATCTCCCCAGAAACATTGGAACACATTTGGAACATTTTCCAAGTCGTTTCCACATCCCTGGTCAGCCAAAAAAAACCAGGAGAGTAATGAATGGCAGCGCTGCCCTTCGGAGGAGCAAAGTTATTATCCTAATGCACGGGGAGGGGATGATGCATTAAGGCATTAAAGAATCCAAACAATCACATTAATGCCTGACAGCGTAAGCAGGAAACAAAAGATGAGAGCTGTAATCCAAACCATATGGCTTAATAACTAATCTCTCGTTTAAGCGTCGTCATTAAAGCACCTCCTGAATGCTTGGGCCTTACCAGGACACCTCAGAATTGTTGTTTTACATATTTTGGTTTATTTTCTCTCCTCCCCTGCTCCTCTCCCTGCTTTTTACCTTCCTAAAAGTGTTTTTTGTGGGTTTTTTTAGGGAGGAGGGAAAGATTTTCAACCTGTTTCTCCTTTCCCAAAGTCCAAATCCTGCGTCAACACAATTAAGCCTCCAGAGCCGTAACAAATGAGGGTTGTCAGTTGGGCTCGCCTGAGACACCAAACTGCAGCTAATGTTACTCAATATGCAGATGTTTTCTGTCTCTTTCCGTCGGGGAGGAAAAAAAAATAAAATAAAATAAAAAAATTAAGTATTATTCCAATGGATCAATGACGAATTGCTGTTCGTCTGAAGAGGATGACACGGGGTTGCAGAAATGTCAGAACGTGTGTGAACGGTGAACTCCTCTCCGCGTGCTTTTAATAATTAAATCAGAATTAATAATAAAATAATTATTATAATTAATAATATTGAAACTCCGGGTTTCAATAATTCCTGCATTGTTGTGGTGCTGGACCACACCAGCTCTCCCTTAAACAAAACACCCCAAAATTGGGTTGTATTAAAATATTTGCCCCTCAAATGATGCTCAAACAGATCCAGCTGGGGATCTGTCCTAGAGAGAATTCCCAGTAAAACCACTGGGATCATTTTCAGCTCTTACAGAAGTTCCTGGGAGTCAGGAGTTGTTTTAAATCCCCCAAAATCAGATTACACCTGACTCTGCAGAGCAAAGTCACTGTGAACTTAGTAAATCTACACCCAGTGGCTGCAGCTCCAACGACTTCAGCCCCAGAAACTGATGAAAAACCATCTCCAATCTCCTTTCAGAGATAATAATTCCCAATATTATCAACACCAATGTGAGGCACCAAAAGCTGTTTAAATGCCTCAAGAAAAAAAACAAAAAAAAATCTCAAAAAATCACCATGTTTTACTCAGCCCCTGTAACTCTTCCTGTGAATTTGTTTGAAAGAAGGGAAAATTTGGTCAAAGAGATGGAAAAAAATTGTCCCTGTGAGGGTGGGGAGGGGCTGGGATGGAATTCCCAGAGGAGCTGTGGCTGCCCCTGGATCCCTAGAACTCTCCAAGATGAGCCTGGAGCAAATTGGGATTGTTGGGGCTGTAGCTGGCTGATCTTTAAGGTCCCTTCGACCCAAACCATTCCGTGATTCCCTGATTCTTTTAATTTCATGCCACTCTTTCTGCAGCTTTCAATATTTTCACGTATTTATTTCACAGATTGACACCAAGGGCAGAAAAAAAAATATTTTTTCGTAGCTGAATTTGAAGCATTTCAAAGCTTGGGAAAGCTTCAAATCCTGAGCCAAGGATTGGTCCTTAAAATAATATTTGAACAACAGGTGCAGGAAGGAACTACCCAATAAAGGTGTGGGAAAAACTTCAAAAAAAAAAAATCTCCTAAAGCAGCATCTTGAATTTATTTTTCATTGAAGAAAAGGCTTTTTTGGAGGAGCTGGGAGGAGGCAAGGAGAAGAAATAAAAATTGTTTTGTATTGCACCAGGATGAAGGGTGAGGGTTTAACACAAATACTTTACAGCCCTGTGAGTTTTCCAGGAAAAAAAAAAAAAAGAGAATAAAAGAGGATAAAAAAGTACCTGGAGAGTTTTTCCTCCTGGAGCAGCAGCAGCTGCACTTGGTGCTCCAGCAGACACAAATTCCTCCTGAGCTGCTAAATAAACGCCAATGATCAGGATCATTCTTTTCTTTGGGGTTTTTTTTCCCCTTCTCCTTTATAGGTTTCTGTGGGGTAACTGAAGGCTCAGATTTATCTCCATTAGAGCACGCTGTTTTCATTCAGGAATAGTTCACTGGAAAACATCCAGAGTTGGAAATGTTGATGATGGGTTGGGTTTTTTTCCTCTTTTCTTTTCTTTCTTTTTATTTTTTTCTTCCCTTCCCTGTTTTATTCCGCTTTGTTTTCAGAGCAGTTTAACAGAGGGTGAAACGCCACAGAAAAATCAAAGTTGCAATAAAAACGAGCATGAGAGTAACTCCCAGATTTAACCAGGTTTAGCCTGAAAGCAGGTGTGTCACGTGTGGAAATTCCAGTTTTATCTACGTTACACAAAACAATATTTTTATTTAAAAAAAAACCAAAACCAACCAACCAAAAAAAACCCCACAAAAAACAAAACAAACCCCAAACTACTTTATTTCTACAAATTAAATTGTTTTGAATGAGATTCCAGGAACTACCTCGGGCTGGACTGGGATTCGTGAGAAGGAAATCAGGAATTTCCGGAGCTGCTGCAGGTTCTGTGATCTCTGCATTGGACGTCAGCAGACACGAGTAAAAATCAGCAAATTTTCATTTATTTTTTTACTTTCCACCTGCTTCTCTGCGTATTTACAACCCACACCTTTGTTGCTACAAATAAATAATCTGTATTTTGACACCTTAGGCTTCTTCTGTGGGTTTGAATGCTGATATTGGCCAAGTAGGAGCACAAACATTCTTTGACGCTCCAAAAACGAGATACCGTAAATCTGATCGTGACCTCCAGTTAACAACGACGTCAATTCTTGGCTCCAGGAGCGTAAATTAATTTACTGCAGGCGCGGAGATAGAGGGGGATCGAGTCCTGCAGTGAAAGGATTTGATGGTTCTCCACTGGCTCGTGGACTTTTCCATCCCTGAGCATCACCTGTGCCCTGGAAACCCAACCAAGCCAACTCCCCCTCTGCTTCCTGCACCCATTGTTCACAGAAGAAAAAAAAAAAAGGCAAAAAAAAAAAAAGAGCAAAGCACAGAGGAATTCCAGTTCCAGGCCATGGGTGGGGGGGAGAGAACGCAGAGAAGTTTGGGGTGTTTTTATTTAATTTTTTATTCCCTCCTTTTGCATCCTCTGCTCGGAAGGAGCTGGCAAAGTGTGTCAGCTTCCCGCCTTAATTGGAGCCCGTGTCTGCTGAGATCCAGAGCCGGGAATAAATAGATTCTCACCTCCCCTGCTTTCCAGAGCTATTCAAAGCCCACCTGGGCTACTGATGTTCCTGCTTACAGCGGAGGATAGAGCAGGAGCTGAAGGATTTGACACTGCCTGAAACAGACACTTCATAAATAGCGTTCTCCCGGAATGATTAAAACCAGCTGGCCACGGAGAAGCGGCGTAAGAATTTAACTCGGGAGAACGAAATAAAGATAAAGTCAGAATAAATTCATCTCCTCGGCTTTTCCTCGGCTCCTCTCCCTTCCCCCCCAAGGCAGCAAACCTGGTTTTCATAACTGCAAAGAGAAAAAGAGGGAGGGAGGGGAGGGAAGGGGGGGGAAATCCAAGAATTCCTCCTAAAAGAGATCAGCCAACTGTAAACTGTTCCAAAAAACATGAAAACCATTTGAAAATCTTCCGTGTCTCTCAGAGACCAGTAACTCCCAACGTTTGGCTGCTCGGCTCCAGAAATTGAGAGGGAGGGGAAGGAATAAAAAAGAAAACAAGGGGAAAAAGGAAAATTTAAAACACAGGAACAAGATTTGCAGTCAGGAGTAATGATTTTCAGGGACCCGGAGTGAAATCCAGCGAGAAACACCTGCCTTGCTGATAAGTGATTCCCTTTTCAGATAAGTCAAACTGGACAGCCCTGGAACAGATTCACCCACAGGCAGATTTTTCACTTTGGAAATCAAACTTAGCTCCCAGATTTGCCATTAATATCACATCAATCTCGGGTTTTGTTTTTTTTTTTTCCATCCCTAATGGAGTCCCGAAGTGTTTCCGAGGGAACCTCAGCGCTCGGCTGAAGTTCAGCCCTGGGGTGAGGCCACGGCAGAACTGCACAAACACAGAGCAGGGGAAAGGGCAGGGAAAATCCCAAATCCTCTTCCCCAGCAGGACAGGTCCGGTGTCCACAGCCAGGAAAAGGTTCACAGGCTCTCCAGTGGCTGGTGCTTTCCTGAATTACAGCGAGGCACTGCTGAACTCACAGGGAGAAATTCCTCCCTGGGAAGGGCTGGGATGGGATTCCCAGAGGAGCTGTGGCTGCCCCTGGACCCCTGGAGTGTCCCAGACCAGGCTGGAAGGCTTTATCCCAGGAAAATTTCCAGCTTTATTCCAGGAAAATTTCCAGCTTTATCCCAGGATGGGCCTTGGAGCACCCTGGGATGGTGGGAGCTGTTGGGGTTGGATCTGGATGAGTTTTAAGGTCCCTTCCAGCCCAAACCATTCCATGATCCCACAAACTCTTCCAGAGCTTCATGGAGACAGTCCAGGATGCAAACCCAGCTGGGACTCCCCACTCCAGTGTCCTGCAGGAGCTGGGTCCTGTCGGTGCACACGGACACCCCAAACAAACATCAAACGCTCCAACTGCTCCTGGCCTGACATCCCTCTCCTGAGCCCTCCCACCTGGGATGTGCCCCTGGCACCAGCTGCCCTGCCCAAGCCCAGCTTTATCCCAAGAAAATTTCCAGCCTTTTCCCAGGAAAACTTCCAGCTTTTTCCCAGCAAATCCCTGCTGGCAGTGCAAGAACAACCATTTTCTTTCTCCATCCAGGTTTACAGCCAGCTATGACAACACAAGGAGAAACAACCTCAAACTGAGCAAGGGGAGGCTCAGGTTGGACATCAGGAGGAATTTCTTCATGGAAAAACAAATTTATTCATGTTAAACATCGGAAGGGGCTGCCCAGGGAGGTTTGGAGTCCCCGTCCCTGGAGGTGTCCGAGGAACTCCTGGATGTGGCACTTCCCAAAGTGATCCCATGGCGGGATTTGGTCAAAGGCTGAATGGATGAAGTCGTGACGCTGTTTTACACCACAGAGACACAAGACTCTGACCATGGAAGGCTGAAAACGACTCCTTTATTTCTGGGATGTGTCTCCCTTTTATACCATTTCACACAGACCAGTTGGATTGGCGACACAAAGACAAACCTCTTCACTCACATTGGTCAGAGCAGAGGGACAGCAAGGAGAAGTCCCTCCTGGGGAAAGGAATGAATAACAAAGTTACAGCTACAAAAACATTTCTCCTGTTTACAGAAAATTCCCCCAGGAGAAGAATTTCAGAAAACCAAAACACCTCAGGCACAAAACCAGGGCTACAGAAGTTGGACTTAATTAATCAGTAAAATATTCCCCTTTAGAACCAGCAGCTAAAAACGTGCACCAGAGGTGAAATAAAATGACACCCAAAATCCACCGCACAGCTCACGGCCTTCACTGCAGCCTGAAGGATTTTCTCTACCTCAGCTTTCTGTCCAAGACCAAGAGGCACTTGAGTTGTTTTTCAGACAGAGCTGAGTAAAAAAGAAGACAAATAATATTCTCAGAAGTTTCAGCGCTCCAGAAGCTCATTTGTCATGTGACACATGATAAGTGACTTGAAGAAACGCAGGCACTGGCTCGAAAAAAAGAGGAGAAAATCATTAATTTTTTCGAGTTTGCGCTCAGAGGTCACAAGCCTGAGGCTGAAAGTTACTGGAAGAACATTAATGCTCAAACAGGGAGGGAAGAGCCTGATCTTTCTTACAGGGACACGTCCAGAAGGATTCCTATGATAATTTAACACGATATTATGTAATGTGTTTAACATGGATCTCTTCAGGAAAGTCATTTCAAAACATTCAGAAGTTGCAACCACACCTTGAAAACATCCCGTTCACAGGACGTGAATTTTTGGAGGTTTTGCGTTGCTTGTTTCTTTCTTTTTTTTTCCCAAGACACCAGATTCCCTTCCCAACCCCAACCAGCCCCATGATTATATAATAATTAGCACCGAGGTTCTAATTGCCTGCAGCAGGCTTTGAACCTGAGTGGGCTGAGAACCAGCAGCTCCCCAGAGGCAAAACCCTGGAATGGGTTCCTGTAAGGTGGATTGCCATGGTGGACTGCAAATCCTGCCCGTGGGAGAAGCATTTTCAACCCTCCTGCACTTCCCAGGAGCCTGAGAACCACCCCTGGGCTCTCCGTGTCCAGAGAACCCCTCCAAGCTCCAGGAGGATAATTCCTGTCACGCAGACAGCACAGATTTGTTGAAGTGAGAGAAGCTTCTCAGTCTAATTTTAGGGATCTGAACAGAAGGCGACGCTCCAGCTGGGAGAAGATTTCCACCGAAAACAGGTTTGTTTTTTTTTTTTTTGATGCAAACCAGGGGGTGAGGGGAAGGGGGGGGTGGGAGTTTCACAACACGATTTCCCTGCTTTTCCTAAACCTGCTCGGTGGAATCCACCTGGGACATTCCTTGGTAACAGCCGTTAGCACTGGGAGAGCCGTGAGCAGAATCTCTGGGTTGGGAGAGACTCCAGGATCATTGAGCCCAACCCAACCCCAACACCTCAACTAAACCCTGCCCTGAGTGCCACATCCAGGCTTTTCATAAACACACCCAGGGATGGTGACTCCACCACCTCTCCGGGCAGACNGTTTCGTGAAATCCAGCCTAAACTTCCCTTGGTGCAGCCTGAGGCTGTGTCTTCTCATTCTGTCAGCGCTGCCTGGAGAAAGAGACCGACCCCACCTGAGCACAGCCACCTTTCTGGAGTTGTGGGGAGTGATCAGGTCACCTCTGAGTCTCCTTTTCTCCAGGATAAACACCCCCAGCTCCCTCAGCCGTTCCTCACAGGGTTTGTGTTCCCAGCCCCTCACCAGCCTCGGGGCCTCCTCTGGACGTGCTCAAGTGTCTCAACGTCCTTCCTGAACTAAGACACCCAGAGCTGGACACAGCACTCAGGTGTGGCCTCAGCAGTGCCCAGCACAAGGGAAGAATGACCTCCCTGTCCCTCAGGACACACTGATGGTCCCTTGCAAAGGCTGCCAGCACAACCAGGAACCTCCAGGAAGGAGCAGAGATCTCTCCCCAGGAATTTCACTGTGGGGTGGATGTCAGAGTGAGGCAGAGGATGATTTGTGAACTGTTCTCATGAGTGGCCTCAAAGAAGGGAACTCTTTGGGACACGGGGCACAGTTCCTCAACGATTCCTTTCGTACCTGGGCGCTGGGAGCTGCAAAGAGGCAAAAAGAAAAGCTCCTCAGCCTGCAGAAATGGTCATCCTTCCCTTCCTCCAAATGAACCAGACTCGGAGAATCTACCTGAGACTTCCAGCTGGCGTTTTTTGGGGGGAGTTTTGGCCTTTTTAAGGGAAGGCAGAGATTTTAGCTCAGTCAAACCAGCAATTTTCTGAGCAAGAGTTTAAAAGCAGGGTGGTTTTAATCAACCTCAGCCCCAATTCACCTGTCCCACAAGTAATGCAAAATTTCCTCCCTTTAAGGACAACAAAAAAAGGTAGGAAATGCTCGAGCCAAGGCAGGACATTTATTCATTTAAAAACACACCAGTCAGACCTTGCCAAAACGCACATTTAAACCAGACACAAAAACCACTGAGAACTCAGGGTCGCCCTCAGAATTGGTTTTAGGAATAACTGAGCTAGCAGGGGCTGCTCGGAGGAGAGGCCGGCCAGGCTCCCCTTCCCTGTCAGACCCTGCTCCAACACCCCCTGCCCTGCTCTCCCTCTCCTTGGGATGCTCTGGGAAGGAACGAGCCCATGGATCCAGGGCTGATGTCCCCTGGTGCCCATCCAGCTCAAAATAAAACCCCCCTCAAGTTGTTCATGAAACCCAAACAAGTATTTATAACTTCCTGACAGCCTGCACCGCTCAGAGCTTTAAGGCCCCTGTGAAGTCTGTCCCCCCTCCTTTCTCTCCCGACGATAAAACCCGCGGCTCTTTGGGGTGAGCTGTTTCTCCCCCAGGTCCTGGGGATGCCCTGGCTCTCCACGCCGCCTTCCCAGCACCTCCAGCTGCCAAACCTCCCTTCCCACCCCACCACCAGCCCAAGGCTCGGCTCCATCCACGAGTGTTCCCTGATTTCCAGGATAACGGAAGGCACCAGAGGAAAATCCTCCAAGTGGCGGGTTTAGCTGACAGGACAAGCAGGAAACCCTGGCAAAACCCACAGCGGGACTGCCAAGAAATTCTATATGATGCAGGTGCAAAGAGAGGGGTTTTTTTGGTTGTTGTTGGGGCTTTTTTTTTTAATTTTTTTTTTTAATTCAGACTCATTAAAATACGTATTTTGCAAAATGGATTAAATTAAAACATCTGGGAGCGAGGAGGAAAGGCAGCAGGGTTGGTCCACACACACACACACACACAATTACTCTGTTTCCAGCGAAAAAAAAACCAAAAACGCGGGTTTGAAGGCCCAGGACTTCGCCAGGACCCACAACTGTGGGAAAGTAACCTGAAGATGCCAAACAACAGGAAATTACCAGAAGAATCTGTCAGCACGATCAGCTGCTATTTTCATTGTTCTTTGGCAAATTTATACACGGTCGGGAACACCTGGGCTGGCACCCGGCCCGGCCCTGACTAATTGCCAGGGGAGAGGAGCGGTCATTTGTCTTCGGTGGGGTTTCCTACGCTCGCTCCTCCGAACATGTGGTTTCACTTTTCCCCCTCTCCCCGCAGGAAATGGCAGGACAGTGAAACGCAGAAATAAATGAGCTCGATTCCAAGAGGTTGCCTCCTCAGAGGCCGCTCCAAAAATAACTGTCTTGTGAGAGAGGCTGTTAATAACCGAGATCCTCTGCACCGTCTGCGGCGAAGCTGCGTTTCAAAGGCGCGGGGCTCCTCGGCTCCCCCGGCCCCTCGCACGCTCTGAAAACACCGTGGGGGGAAAGAGAAGGAAGGGAGGGAGAGGAGGAAGAGTTGTGAACTTGGTGTGTTTTCGTGGGGAGTTCACACTCTCTCCAAACTGCGCCCCAAAGAAGTTGGGACTTTGCTCCAGGGTTGAAGGAGGGTTTGTTGAGCGGCTCTGTGGTGGTGGCTCCTCAAGGGCGTTTCTCTCCATCTCACACCTCCATCCCCTTGGAGAACGTGGAATACCTGATCTCAGTGGGATCACAGCCACACAAAAAAATTCCCAAAAAGCTCCAGGACCAGTCCCCCCACCACTTTTCGCTTTGATCACCCACAGGGACATCCCAAGGTGTGTGAGAGAGCAAGGCCGTGCTTTCTGTGCTTTACATTCCCAGGGCTCGTTTCTATTTGCTGCATGTGTCTTATATTAAAGAGAAAAAAAATAAAATAAAATAAAAGCAAGTGCCTGTCCAAATGCAGGTTCTGAATGGGATTTTAAAGCCCCTGTGACAGACACCAGAAGAGTCCCAGCACTCACCTGTGTTACAGCTTTATCTCTGCCCGGGCTCTGACATGCTCGGGGTGCACTTTAAAAGATCACCTCTTTACAAGAACCACCTGCCTAAAGCGACAGCTTTTCCCTCTAACCTCGCAACAGATTTTTAAGGTTAGCATACCACTTAAAAAAATAATAAAAAAAGGCGCCCCCTCCTCCCATCACCACCAATTCTCAGGCTGTGATGTCCCCTCTGTGCAGCCAAAATACATTTTGTGTATTTGATGCATTCTGCTTTTAAACCCGGGGTGCTTTTCATTTCAGTTGCGCTGTATTTACCATTTGGGATGGTCCCAGCAGCAGCATGTTTCATATTGACGTGCGCAGCCACATTTGGGATATTTTCACCTGCATCTTGTCCAGCCCTTACGGTGATTTAACATCTTGGCACTCCGACAGCAAAGAATGGCTCAAACAAAACAAAACCCGAAAAAAAAAAATCCAAACACTAAAAACCATTTTAAACATGGAGCAGATGATCATTAGGGTGGGCGAAGGAACATTTGGGTTTCATTTGGCTCCAGTTGCAGCCCCCCTGAGCAGGGCAGAACTGGGCCACAAATCTAAACTGACCCAACTTTCCTTCCCTTCTCCCCCCCCGCTCCCAAAAAAAAGGTGGAAAAACGGGATGGAACATTTCCCAACACGCAGCACGTCGGTTCCGCTGCAGCG
Source organism: Sinosuthora webbiana (assembly GCA_013397395.1). Classification (NCBI taxonomy): domain Eukaryota; kingdom Metazoa; phylum Chordata; class Aves; order Passeriformes; family Sylviidae; genus Sinosuthora; species Sinosuthora webbiana. The sequence continues at coordinate 181,724 of VXBN01002158.1, forward strand.
CTGAGAGGGCTCAGACTTGGCTTATCCTCCCTAGGACTGAGATGTTTTGACATGTTTATTTGTTTAATTTGTTTATTTTGACTAGCTCTGATTATAATTGGCAGCAACGAGCCGGCATTAACATTAGGCAGTGTCTTAGACTTGTCGGTTACAATAATGCAAAAGGCATTTGAAGCCAAATTCTCCGAAGGAGTGACAAGAGCTGGAGTTTGGTTCAGCAAAAAAAAAATGGGGAGAACGAGCAGGGCTGGAATTTCATCTTCCCACCGATGGCAGCAACACAGGGCCGGGCCCCTTGAACGAAATTAATAACTATTGTTAAGTTTAAAATCATAAAATCTGTGGCCTTTTAATCACTGGATTTTTAATCAGAACCATATACATTATCTGTATTATTGACATTCTCTATATATAATATATATAATATATAATATACGGTATATAGTATATAATATACAATATATATTACATTATACATTATATATTATACATTATATATTATACATTATATATTATATATAATGTATTATATATATTGTATTATATATAATGTATTGTATACTATATAATGCATATATTATATACTATATACGATATATTATGTATTACATATTATATTTATATATTATATTATCTATATTATAGTATTTGCAAAGTGTTTTTGCCCTCAGACACACTCCTTTGGTGCCACATTCAGTGCAGAAAGAGTTCGTGATCCTTCACAACCAAACTCCTCATTTATTCCTTGGAGTTTTTTCAGGCAATGAAGACTCCCATTGCCTTCTCTCCCCCAAAACCTTCATTCACTTCCTTGCTCTGGAGCTGTTCTCTGGACCAACAAACTTTTCTGGGTTTTTCTTGTGGGTTTTTTTTTTTTTTGCTCTTAATTGCAGCCACAGGAACACAACACAAGCTGGGAGGAAGAGGAGGAGGGTGAGAGGAACCTCTCCAAGACACGCACTGCGGAGCATTTCTACATTTTTTATTTTTATTTTTTTCCCCCAATCCGAATGTTTTGCCTCCAACAGCCTGTATTTAAACGGACAAACACGGGGGATATTTCCCGAGCTGCCGCCTCCCTCACACAGGCTGCGGCGCTGCGATTTTGCAGCCCATATGTTCCCCGACCTCACACTTCCCGGCGCTACCTGGGCGACGCCAACAAATCCCCGTCTGTGCCTGCAGGCCCGGCGGAGGGTGGGGGAGAAATCTGCACCCAACCGCCAGAGATTCCTGTCTGGAGCTCATGGTGCTCTGGGCACCTTATTCCTTGGTTTTTTTCCCCCATCCCAAAACACAATTCCGGGCCTCAAATCGTGGCTTTAGCACTGCCAGGTTCTCAAAGGAAGAGTCTGACAGGACGTTGCTCTGCTCAGTTATTGGGCAAATAAAACACCCCCCGAACTGCTGAACCTTAAAACACCGTCCTCAACCTCTACCAGCTTTAGACTGAGACCAAACACTCGATCCAGATCTTTCCCAAGATTCAAAAAAAAAAAAAAAAAAAAATCCCCTCGCAGAGTCCAGCTGCGAAGTGCAGATTCTACTGCACAATTCCGAGGGCCTGACAGCTTTAATTCGGCATCCAAACATCTCTGAAGAGCAATGGAGAGTCAGGCCAGATGTCAGTGGCATCCTCCTTCCCACAAGGAGCACTCAGATCACCAGAGATAAACTTCAGACTCTTCACCAGCAAACCCCAGAGAACTTTGAAGGGAAGGGAAAATAAAACCCGCAGCAGGTTTTCCAGACGAGAACCTGAGGCACAAAGGGGAAAAAACAGTGATGTCAAACACAAGAAAAGAAGCATGGGGTTTGACTGCACTTAGGTTTTGTTGTTGTTTTTCTTTTCCTGGAGAATATTTACGAGGGATGGAGTGACAGGACGAGGGGAGAAGGCTTTAAAGTGAAGGAGAGTAGGTTTAGGTGGGATACTGGGAAGAAATTCCTCCCTGTGACAGCGGGAAAGGGGCTGGGATGGAATTCCCAGAGAAGATGTGGCTGCTCCATCCCTGGAAGTGCCCAAGGCCAGGCTGGATGGGGCTTGGAGCAACCTGGGATAACGGGAGGTGTCCCTGCCCATGGTGCTCACACCACACCCAGTGGGGTTGGTTTGATACCTTTGCTTACTTCTTTTGCCCTTTTAAATTATTTAAAATTATTTAAAACCCCCATTCCCTCCAGCAGGCCCCGTGTTCAGCTTTGAGGACCCTCCAAAATCCGTCAAAATACCAACAAACCCCTGGAACTGCCCAGGAGCTCCCTGCACGAGGTGAGCAGCCTTGTGGCGGGGAGCAGGCTCGCCAGCTGTGTGCATTCACTTTAAATATTCAGCCCCATCTTTCAGGGAAGATTCATTTGTGGCGTCCCTGGGCACCCTCCAGCCTCCTTGCTGAGGGCTCCACGCTCCCCTCCCCGCCCTGCTGGTTTTAAAGGGATAACACACGGCTCAACCCACACAAGGGCAAAGGCACGAGGTTCCCTCAGCTGCAAAATGTCCAGAATTTCCCATTTCCAGCCTGGATTTTTGTGCAGGTCAAGGGATGAGGGGTGATGGTGTCAGGCCCACACTGGAAATGCTCAAGGAGAAAGAAAATGCTGAAAATACCCCCTTGGCTCTTGTGGTGGAGTGTCCTGAAAAGGTGTTTGTGCCTCAGTAGAGAAATTCCTGCCGGGCCAGCTGTGGGGAAGGTGCTGCTCACACAGCTTTGGATCCTCAGGGGTACAAAAGTCCTGAGTATTTTTGTCACTCCCCAGCGTCTTCCAGCAAACTGGGCCTTTAAATCCCCTCCACACGACTTCCCGAAGCACAGCGCACACAGAGGCCGCCCTGCGTGCTCAGCAGTCTTCCTCACACAGCAGCCTTGTGGGATCACAGAATCCTGGAACTGGTGAGGTTGGAAAAGCCCTCCCAGACCGCGGAGTCCAACCTGATCCCCACCTTGTCACTGAGTGTCACCTCCAGGGATGGGGATCCAAACCTCCCTGGGCAGTTCTGAGCCCTGAGCACCCTTTCCATGGAGAAATTCCTGCTGCTGTCCACCCTGAGCCTCCCCTGGCCCAGCCTGAGGCCGTTCCCTCTCCTCCTGTTCCTGTTCCCTGGGATGAGATCCCAAATCCCCCCCGGCTGTCCCCTCCTGGCAGGGACTTGTGCAGAGCCACCAGGTCCCCCCTGAGCCTCCTTTTCTCCAGGCTGGGCCCCTTTCCCAGCTCCCTCAGGAATTCTCCAGCCCCTTTCCCAGCTCCCTCAGGAATTCTCCAGCCCCTTTCCCAGCTCCCTCAGGAATTCTCCAGCCCCTTTCCCAGCTCCCTCAGCCCCTCCTGGGGCTTTCCCAGCTCCCTCTGACCCTTCCCAGCTCTGTTCCCTTCCCTGGACTCGCCCCAGCCCCTCCATGTCCTTCCCAAACTGGGGTCCCCGACCTGGACACAGCCCTGGAGGTGTGACCTCCGCAGTGACAATCCCAGCCCTGTCCCTGATCCCACCCAGGTGCCTTTCCCAGCTCCCTCAGACCCTTCCCAGCTCCGTTCCCTTCCCTGGAACCCATCCCACCCTTTCTCACTATTTCACAAAAAGGAATTTTGAGCACCCCAGGTTTTTTTTTTCCCGGTGGGACATTGAGGCCGGGCACCCCCAAAGCCACAATCCTCAGCTCAGCCTTTCCCTCAGCACCTGGAACAACCCAAACCCTTCCCAAACAACCCCGAGACGTGCAGGGGGACAAAACACCTTCCAGAAAATCCCAGTTCTGCCGGAGACCTTCCCCAGGGCCGGCAGCGACACCCTGGCAGGCTGTCCCCAAAAAAAAGGCTCTGACATCTCTCCAAGGCAGCAAAGGTCACTCCGTGCTCAACCTCCCCCAAAAAAGTGCCCGGGATCGAGGAAGGGAAGCCCAAATTCCCTCTCCGAGGGCTCTGTAGGTGGCTGGTTGTTGCCATCTCGTGGATGAAAAAAAAAAATACACACCGAAATCGCAGCTCCGAGCCCCAAAATCCCCTTCTCCCAAAATCCCCTCCTCGGCCCAAATCTGCATCTTCCCCTTCGGATTATCTCTGAACTCCCGTCCCACGCTGTTATCAGCTGCTGGTTGTTTGCTTTTCAGATAAAGGGATTTTACTTTATTTTATTTTTCCTGTTGACTGAAAAACCCAGTGAAAAAGCCCAGCCTGGGTCAAGTCTAAAGTTGCTTTAATGGGTTTGAAGGACTGGCTGGGAGATGAAAGAGGAGGGGAAGGCAGATGAAACTCGTGCCAAATGGGCAAACAAAGGGTTTGCTCTGCGATTTCATGGATCAGGCGGTGGTCGAGGGGTGAAAACCTGAACTGGGACGTTTTAAAAGGGCGCCAAATTAACGTTCATTGGGAAAGATAAAAGTTTTCTTTTGTCGTGAACGGAGCGATGCGAGTTCCCTCCTGGCCCTTCCTCTCCCCGTTTGGAAAGTGTTTAATGTCATTTATTCACTGCCATGCCACAGGATGGTGCTAATTCTGAAAAATGGGAGGTGTTGTGCCCCTTTTTTTGAGTCCCCAGCTCACAAGAGGGAAGCAGGAGCTGGGCCTGGAGGAGTTGTTATTCTCAGTCCTACCCCGGGAGATTTATGGATATAAATTTATGTGGCTTAAATCACACACTGGCTCAGAGTCTGCCAGGAAAAACAGCGCAGACATTCACATCACCTGCCAGACGACCCCAGAAAGTCTCCCTGCCTCAGTTTCCCCGCTGAAAAAAAATTGCAACTCGTCCTTGGACCTTCATTCGTTATTCGTTAATGTACAATTATTTCTGTACATTTATTAATTTATATTATTTATTAAAGGGCTCCTGAGCTCAGCTCTTGGGTTTGGAGATCTCCAAATCCAGAGTTTCCAGCTCGTCATGTTAAAACCAGCCCAGATTTTGGGTTACCCACCTGAATGAGGTGTAGCCCTGGTTCCGTGCCTAAAGTGTTTTGGTTCTTTGAAATTCCTTTCCCAGGGAATTTTCTGTCAACAGGAGAAATGTTTTTGGAACTGTAACTTTGTCATTCAATCCTTTCTTCAGGAGGGACTTCTCCTTGCTGTCCCTCTGCTCTGACCAATGGGAGTGAAGAGGTTTTGTCTTTGTGTCACCAATGGAATTGGTCTGTGTGAAATGGTATAAAAGGGAGACACATCCCAGAAATAAAGGAGTCGTTTTCGGCCTCCTGAATCTTGGAGTCTGTGTCATTGTGGTGTAAAACAGCATCAATGAGGCACTTTGGAAAGGGAATTATCCCAGATATTCCAGCTTAACTCCATCACTCTGAATCCTCAGGGGGGACTGGAGGATTCCTGGCACACTGAAGTGCCCAGGAACATTTTCAGCTGGGAAATCAGCAGAGTTGTCCCATTCCCCCCGAGCTCAGGGAGTTCTCTGAGGCTCTGCCCACCTGCACAGAGCCCCAGGGGATGGAGCAGGGAAGCTGAAAAGCCCCAGGGAAAAGGGTTTTGGTGACCCCAGCGAGCTCCTTGGTGACCACATATCAATACCTGGGCACCCAGGGTCAAACTCACCACCGGAGCCATCAGCACGAGGTTAAACCGCCCTCCCTGCACAGAGAGGAGGTGGTGGAAATCCATTTACACCCTTTGAGCCACTTCAGGGCTGGATGGTGGCACTGACCCCCACCCCAGCCGATCCCCCACGCGCTGGAAACACGAGAAACCCAATGAACGACCTGCCACGGCGAGATCCCCCCCAAATCCATCCCCTGCAGATGTGCTGATAAATATCCAAACGCTCAGGCAGCCCTCCAAACTCGCGCTGAATTACAAACCTTCCCCATCTCGTTCTGCAAAACTCCATCCAGTTTGGACCGCGAGGGACTTGAGAATTTTATTTAATTTTTTTTTTTTTAAGTGCAAAGTGAGCGAACAGAAGGGAGAACAAAAAAAAAAAAAGTCACCGACCCACCCTGCCCCTGCTTTTCTTTTTTTAGAAAACGAGCGCTGAAGGGCCGAGCCGGGGGCTCTCTCTCTCTCTTTTTTTTTTCTTTTTTTTAAATGTACTGTAATTTCTCAGGAAAACTCTCTGTGAAAAGTCAGCAATATATCCTCGTGGATAAGCCTTGGAACCGCAGTTTTTTCCCCCCGCCATGCAAAAACATCTGTGCCCTTGCCCGGAGGTCATCGCTGCGGCGGTGTTTCTCTTCACTTTTAAAGAAATGTCAGGCCATTTTTTATCCCAGCCTTATGACAGGGCGCTGTTTATTGTATCACAAAGCCACTATAACTCCAGCGCGAGGAAACTGCTATTATTTGGGGAGTATATATCTTCCTGACTAGCGGCGAGGGTGAAAATAAGAGAGGGTCCCTTTTTTTTGTTTTGTTTTTGGAGAGTAAAAGTCGGAGTCTCACCCACCGACACTGATGTCAGAAGAGAATTCAGATTTCTGAGCTGCTCAGGGGGTTTCTATCAACTCACACAGCTCATCTCCCACCAAAGTCACAATTTTTGAGGTCCCTCACCTAACCATCAGATCATTTTACCCACCAGACCTCAAATTTCCGCTCCCACACCATCCAACCTTTTGTTGTTGTTGTTGTTACGCGGCAGAAAAAGTCAAAGACAATTTGGGGCAGAACAAAAACCATTCCCAGTCCCTCCCCTCTATTTCCTTTTCACCTCTATCGGGGCAAAGCGCTCGTGGTTTTCCTGGTGCTGGGCGGGTGCTCTGGGCAGGCTGCGAGAGCTGATTCTCCTAAATCGGGATTCCACCGAGGTCCCGGCTCCTTTCGCTCCTTGGAGCTCGCCCCGGTGTTTTCTCGCAAGAGTAACCCCGGCGTCCTGGCCGAATTCCAGCTCGGGTAATTACAATCCACTTTTCCCGAACACCTCTCCTCTCTTTCCCCCTGCAGCACTTCCAAATTGCACGTGAAATTATTCTGTTTATCTAATTAGGATGGTGCCCACAGGCTCCTGCCGGGCCGGGGGGCTCGCAGGGGCTGCGCCCGGAGCTCGCCCCTTCCCCGGCAGCACAAAACCAGTCCTGGCACTGGGATTGACTGGTCAAACTGGAGCACAGGGCCCAGTCTGAAGGACAATAAACTGGGAAAAAAGAGAAGGGAGAGGAAGTTGAGGAAAGGGAAGCGAAAGGAGAATTTGTGCTTTGGTTACTCGGTGTTTGGATGCAGCCAGAGCTCTCCCGTTCCCCAGCAGCACAAAACCAGTGCTGGCACTGGGACTGGGACTGGGAGTGACTGGCCAAACTGGAGCACAGAGCCCAGTCTGAAGGACAATAAACTGGGAAAAGAGAAAGGGAAGTGAAAGGAAGTTGAGGAAAGGGAAGCAAAAGGACAGGTCGTGTTTGGCTCCTCGGTGTTTGGGATGCTGATGCTGTTTAAGCAGCGAAACAAAACCCAAAACTGCCCAAAAAGGGAACAAATCAGGGGCTGCTGAAAAGGAGGGAGAGGGAGCTGGGAGAGACACAGGGACAGGACTCGGGGCAGGGGTTTTAAACCGCCAGAGGGAAGGTTTGGGTGGGATATTGGGGAGAAATTCCTCCCTGGATGGAATTCCCAGAGGAGCTGGTGGCTGCCCCATCCCTGGCAGCGTCCAAGGTCAGGTAAAGAAATCACTCAGATAACACCAAGAGCCAGGCTTAAAGCAGAAACCCCAACCCAGCTGGTTTGGAGTGAAGTGTGAGCAGGTGAGTGACTCCCCAGTATCCAACCCCTGCTCCCCAAAGTGCCTCCCCACCTCCTGGAGGATTCCCCAGGAAAGGACAATGCCGAGGAAATCGGGCTCTTTTCTAGGATGAAGCCTCAGTTCCGCAGCCAGGGCTGTGTGGGTGCATCCTTACATCCATTTAAAGCCCCGTTATTTATAGCCAGACAAAAGAAACCCTTTGTGCAGATTCACCCAGAGTTTTATTTTTTATAGAGCTGCTCTGGAAAGAGAAACTCCAAAAGGAGATCCAAGCTCAAAAACACACTGCCAATATGGGGATAAATAAATTTAAAAAAACTCAGGGAAGTTTCACCAATTCCTGAATTTCTCTCTCAGCTCTGATTCCAGCCAAAGAATTGGTGGGAATAAAGATTTCCTTCTCCTAATACTTGGACAACTCTTTATTACTTAAAAAACCCCCAATATTCATTAACTGAGTCATTTCTAAGCAGCCTCTTGTCATGATCGAGACTGAGGTACTTACTGAAGAAAGATCAAGGGTTAAACTGCAAGACTTTAAAAAAATGATAATAATAATAATAATAATATTAAAAAATAAAAAAAAAACACACACAAAGAAAAAAACAACCCCCCCCAAAAAACCTTCATCCAATTTTTTTTTTTTTTTTCTCCCAAATTAAATCAAGAACATTCCTAATTAGTTTTTCCACCGGAGACATCTAGTGGGAAATGAAAGAACTGAAAGAGCCACAAGCTGCCTTCGCCCTTTCATTAATATTTGCTCCCAAATGCGGGTCAAACAAATCTAACTCACAGTTTGAGACGAGCGGCATTAAAACTGGTGTATTGCTTTCTGCTCGGGTTGATGCCACCCATTTTGGATAATTACTCCCAGTGCTTTTTCCCCGTTGGATTCAGAGCTTCTTCAGAAGAATGAAAGGAAAAGTTGGGGTCCTTGAGAGCTCTTCTCCTGCTTTTAATAAGTTTTTATTTCCTCTCCGCCCCTCAAAGATAATTTCCAGCTTGGCGGCGTGAGGAGCTGGATGGTGCTGCCGCTCGTCTGGGGGGCTTGGGCTCCATCCAGGCACGCAGCAACAGCAAAACCCTGCCCTGTAAAGATCAAATTCCCGTTTTAAATGCATTCAAAGCACAAGGTCACACGTGGTTCGTGTCCTGGATGGGCAAACACCCCAATCCTGGGTGAGCAAACACCCCAGTCCTGGATGGACAAACACCCCAGTCCTGGATGAGCAAACACTCCAATCCTGGATGATCAAACACCNCAAACACCCCAATCCTGGATGAGTGAACACCCCAATCCTGGGTGACCAAACACCCAAATTCTGGATGGACAAACACCCCAGTCCTGGATGGACAATCACCCCAGTCCTGGGTGAGCAAACCCCCCAACCCTCCCTGTCCTAACTGCAGAAGGGTGAAAGGAGAGCTCAGGTTGGAATTTGGGGGATCTGAACCTGGACTTTGCTCTGGAAGGAGACTGGGAAGCCAAGGGGGCAAACTGGGCACAACGTGGGGAGTCGAGGCTTTGGAGAGAATCCAAAATCCTGCACAGCTCCCAAGGAGGAAATCAGCCTGAAAGGAGCCCCAGAGCAGGGTCAGGGTAGGATTGGTACCAGAGCTGGGTCCTTTTTCCAGGAGCAGCCAAAACCATCAGACACTCTGAGCTGAGCATTGCGGGGCAGGAGGAAAACCCCTCACTGACACCTGAAATTATGACTTTATTCACACACAAAACTGCACCACGGCCCCCCCATCATTTTCCTTCCTGAATTTCAGTGTATCTGGTGCTGTAGCCACCTCTGCCGTGACAGTGGGGGTTAAAATGGGAATTTTTGATTTTTTTTTTGGAGGAATTTAATCCCTGCCATTGATCTCTCTGCCTGTGCATAACATTTCTAAATATTCCTTGCTCCCTGACTGGTAAATCCACCCAAAAAAGGACAGACCGGCGTGTCCCAATGTCCTTTTTCTCAATATTTAACCTTCCAGAAGGTTCTGCCTGCGGAGTTTTGCTAGCTGAGGGTGGTTTCACACATCCCCAGCCCTGGATGCTCCTGGAAATTTAAATTTTATCCTCGTTTATTTCTTCACTTCCCTTCCGGCGCGTCCAGGAATTGTGATGGGAAAACCTGTCCTGGAGAACGAGGAGCTCCAGGACATCTGAAACACTTCTAAAGGCAAAATTAAAAAAAAAACAACGGCATTTTCTTACTTCTCTGGAGAGATGAACCCAAGTCTGGCCAGATAACGGGAAAAACCTAAAGAGGAAGAAGAGGCTCCGTGGAGGGGAGCACTGGGATGTGGATTTTGGGCAGGCAGGCCGACTCGTTCCACCTGCTGCAGAGAGGAAATTAAATTAAATTAAACCCTCTTTGCTTTGTTTCATTCCCCCTTCACGGCGGAGTTCAGGTCTTGGATTTCCCCGTCCACCCAGAGCAAAACTTGCCCAATTTTCTGGGCTGGATGGTGGAGAAAAGGTTTGAGATGGAGCCCCCACGTCAGGTGGTGGTGGAGGGAGGGGGAGATTTGGGAAAGGCTGAGCTGTTAAAGCCCAGCTGAGGCCGAGCTTGGGCTGGGGCAGGGGAGGGGACACACTCAGCCCTGGCCCTGCGCCGCTGGCCGCGGTGACAGCAGCCCTGGGGGACAGCAGGAAATTGCAGTTTTGCTATTTATAAACTGCGAGGGGGAAAGAGGATGAAAACGCTGGGTTTGCCCCTTCCCAGCCCCACCTGGGGGGGGTTTAAGTGTTGTAACCCCAATAATGTGTGTTCCTCACCTGTCACAAGGGCAATTCCTTCCTCCCAGCCACATTTGGGGGGGTTTAGGTATCCCCTAACCCCAAAAATTTGTGTTCCTCACCTCTCACAATTCGTGTTCCCTCATCCCAGCCCCATCTGGGGGGTTTAAGTCTGTTATAACCCCAATAATTTGTGTTCTTTGCCTCTCACAGGGGCACTTTCCTCTTCCCAGCCCCATTTGGAGAGTTTAAGTATCTTCTAACCCCAAAAATTTGTGTTCCTCACCTCTCAGTTTGTGTTCCCTCCTTCCAGCCCCTTCTTGGGGGGGTTCAAGTCTGTTATAACCCCAATAATTCATGTTCCTCCCCTCTCACAGTTTGTGTTCCCCCCTCCCAGCCCAGAGCACATTTCAGTGGCACTGCGCTGCCACACCAAGTCGGATAAAAGGACATTCTGGGGAACAGACTTTGCCCCAGAAAATCTGCACTGGCTGTGTCACAGAGCCCTGACACATCCTTCACAGGTTTATTCTGTGGGATTCTTCACACTTTGGACCTTCCTGTGGCTCAAAGGAACAGGTAAGAACAAAGCAAACGGCCTCAGGTGAAGCCAGCCTGGCACAGGGAGGATTGATCCCAAATTAATCCAGTTTATACAGAGCCTAATGCAAAAAAAAAAGTCTGAGGAAAAGAAATCAACCTGATTTGGAAATAAAAAGGAAAAAAAAAAAAGAACTCCTTCAACAGTGACTGTGAGGTTTCTCCCCCAGCGAAAGGCTGATAACAGAAATCCCTTCACACCCCAAACAAACATTAAACTTAGGCCGGTTTTACGGCAAAATGTATAAAAAGAGATTTTCTGCCTTGTAAAAGCCCAAGCTCGAGTTACGAGCGAGACTCTTTTATTGTGTATTTATCCCTTTATTTCTGCTCGTCGCCGTGTCCCAGCCGAGGCACCTGCGAGAGTTTCCAGGAGAGCACCAAACTCACCCCAGCGGGTTGTTCCAGCACATTATGGGTTGGGATATTTCCCCCAGCAGAGCTCTGTTAACGGGAGATGCTGGTGCTGCACTCACCAGCTGGAGGGGGGAAAAAAAAAATAAAGAAAAAAATAAAATTCAGTTTCTACCATGCTGTGCGAGGTTCAGTGTTTCAGGGCAGGGAAAATTCCCACCGGGGATGGGAAAAGCTACAGCTGATGAGCACATCCATAAAAATAATAAAAGAGGCGCCCGTGATTGCGCCGAGATAATGACAGGAAATAAAAAGGTTTTGTGTGCTGAATGCTCCGGAATATTTAATCAAAACGTGGCTCCAAAGGGGCCCCCAGAGTGGGAAGTCGCTGTGGCGTTCTGGAGCTGCGGGGTTGGGATCCCCGTTGGAGGGTCGTGGAGTGTCCTGAGCTGGAAAGGACCCACTGGGATCACTGATCCGGCTCCTGGCCCTGCACACACCCCCCAAAATCCCACCCTGGGCACCCCTGGAGTGGTGTCCCAGCTCTCCTGGGGCTGTGGCAGGTTTGGGGATGTGCCCGTTCCCTGGGCAGTGCCAGCACCCAATGGGGGAAAAACCTTTCCCAAAATCCAGCCTGAACCTCTCCTGGCACAGCTCCGGCCGTTCCCTGGGCCCGTGTCCTGTCTGGAATCAGCTCCAGAACCTGGGAAAGGCTCAGGGGCCTTGTCCTTGTCCAGGGCTCAGCCCCACGGAGCAGCGGGGACATGGGCACCGCAGGGGCAGGGAGTGCTGAGGGCATTCCTGTTCCCAGCCCCTGGAAACTGCCCCCACCAAACCCAGGTGGGTTCTGCCAGGCAAGGGCAGGATTTGTGAAGGATCTGTAAAGTGAACTCGGTGTTTGTAAGCGGAGTGGAATGGGAGAAAGGGCTGAAGGAAAGGAGGTACAGAAAGGTGTCTTGTGGCACACAAAGGGCAAGGAAAACTCCTCTTCAGCTGTAGGGCTGAAAATCCAGCCCTGAGAGCGCCCAGAACTCCCTCAGCAGCTGAGCTCCTCACATGGCCCCCGTCCTCTCACCCTGAATAAATCCCCCTGAGAGAAGTCCAGAGGTGCCTGCAGCCTCTCCCTGTTAGAGACGTGTCAGTTCCCTTAGACTGGATATTGTGGAGAAATTCCTCCCTGGGAGGGCAGGGAGGGGCTGGGATGGAATTCCCAGAGGAGCTGTGGCTGCCCCTGGATCCCTGGCAGTGCCCAAGGCCGGGCTGGAGCAGTGGGACAGTGGGATGGGATTAGATGGGCTTTAGGATCCATTCCAAACCCAACAGTTCACCAGGACAAACCGGCAGCACCCAGTTCCAAACTTCCCAACCGTTCAGAAGAAAAAAAAAGGAAAAACCCAAAAAAACTTCAACGCCAGGACTCCAAACCTGCCCAGCAGAATGTGCTGGGGCTGGGCTGGACTCTCCTCCAGCGGGGTTACATCAGAGTCCAGCAAGGAACCATCCCCTCCATCAAGGCTAATAAACCCTCCCGGGGTCGGCTTTCGGGGATCCACGGGTTATTTCCAAGCCCGGCCGTCACCGGCGCGCGCGGCGACATTAATATGAGCGAACGCAGGAAGAAGGATGAAATAAAACATATCCTATCGAAGGAAATGAGGGCTCCTTAAGAAAGAAAAACACGCAGAGGAAAGGCGCGGGCATATCGGGATACAAATGGGCCGCTGGGGAGCTCCGGATTCCACAGGCATGATGTGGCCGGGGCGTTCGACAGCGGAGCGAGCACCTGCAGATATGAATTACATCCTTGTTCGGGCCACGAACGTCGCGGGCCCTGACATCTCAGGAAGTGCTTATGTTATATTTCAAATCCCCCTCCCCCCCCCCCCCTCCCCTTCCCCGCCGACTGCGCAAATGTCAAATAAATCAATCGAGGGGCTAAAAAAAAAAATAAAATAAAAGGCATTATCTTAAGGACTTGCCAAAGCTGGACGAGCCACCTCTCTTCTAAAAGTAGCCCCAGAGCTTAAATCCTCGGGGGGTTTTTTGGGTGGTTTTTTGTTCTGTGGTTGCACCTGAACGGCGGGGATGGGAGTGCTGTGACTTCACCTCTGCCCCCAGAGACAGGAGTGGCTCAGAGAGCGACAGCGAAAAGAGGTTTTGCACGAGTTCAAGGTGATTTCTGCCACTTTCCAGGGGGGACACCTGATTTTACACACGAGAGCAACGGTGAAAAGAGGTTTTGCACGAGTTCAAGGTGATTTCTGCCACTTTCCAGGGGGGACACCTGATTTTACACACGGGGGAAAGGGAGGCTCTGATGCACAAACGGAGTCAGGAGGGCTCTGGGATGGTGTGAGCAGAACAAAGGGGAGGACCAGGAGTCCTCGTGAGGCCCATCAGACTTTGTTTTCAGTGTATTTTGAGAGAGGGGAAAAAAAAAAAATCCGAATTTTGTATTTGTTTCAGTGTATTCTGACCAAGACCAAGAAAATGCAATCCAGGGGTCACGTGTTTTCATGACAGAAAAGACTTTTTGTCACATGGATCAGGTGAAAAGATGATTGAAACCAGACCACAGAGATAGAGCCCATCTCGTAGAAATTTACCTGAAAATGTTTATTCTGCATTGAAAAAAATCAAATGTTCACGCTATAACTTTTTTTAAAGTTTAAAAGTAACAAATACCAAACTCCAAACTCCAAGTCTGAGCTTTTGATAATGCTCAAAGCCTGGATAAACTAAATTTTTACAGAATCTGGGACTTTCGGACCACTTTCCAATTTAAGAGTCCCCCCCATAAGCTCTCATTAGATTAATTTGTTATTTTTCCTTGCTTGCCACGGGAGTCTTAATTACAATTGCTCCAAATACAGCTCCCATCCATCTGAACCAACGGGGACTATTTGGCCGTGCTGTTAAATCATCTGGTGCAATCACTTTGGAAAAAAGTTTGTTCTGCACTGAAAAAAAAAACGGCTGAGGAGAGGCAGCAGAAGGAAATTTGTCTTTGCAAATTCATCTTGGTCCCAGCAGCAGGAAGATGGAGCAGCCCTTTGGCTTCACAAAGGGTTTGGAAAAGGTGGTTTTTGAGGCCACAAATTCTGGGAAATGTTCAAACAAGGACTTTGCTGCGGTCAGGAGGAGTTTGTGGATTAAAATCAGAGTGGCTGGAGAATCCAAACTTGAGGGAATCCTGGAATGGTTTGGGTGGGAGGTTTGAATTCAGATTCAAACCCAAGTGTGAATTGCAGCTTTTCAAAGAATAATTTTGCTGCCGTGTGAGAAAAAAAAGTCATAAAAATAAAAAAACCCCTGTTGATCTGCACTACTCCATTTGAGGAGTCTATTTTTCCTCATTCTGAGAGTTTCATTTGACGGAGGAAATATCAAATGAAACCTTCTCAGGAGCCTCCGTGGCTGATGGGGAAACTCTCCCCGCCCAGGAGGAAACACAGCCCTGCTCCAGCTCGACGCGCTTCACGTTGTCCCGTTAATCCACCCAAATCCCTCCATCCTCTGCCCTCCTCAAGAGGTTCCTCTCCTTTTAATCCTCAGAAATCCTCCTCAATCCAGAGTTTCCCAGGAAGTTTCCCTAATTAAGATTTCATTAGCAGCTCTCACACACACCCGGAGCACCTTCACCGCCGGAGGGACGGGACAACCAGCTCGGATCAGGAGAGGAGAGGGGGAAATGTAACGACAAAAAAAACAATAAAGAAGAGTCAAATTTCCTCAAAAAAACCAAAATAAAATAAAATAAAACAGTCCAGCCCCCCCTTTTCCCCAGCGCTCAGCTGCAGCGAGGTGAAAGGCTAAATGTGGACAGAACGGGAATCCGTGAGCGCTGGCGGAGCTTCCTCGGGGGGAATACTTAACAGCAGAAACATGTTTCCCCTGGAGACCTTCCCCACCATTTGGTCCAAAATCTCTTCCTCCAAGAGCTGAACCAGCTCATGATGTAATGCCCCGGGGGAAAACATTCCTCTCGAAAAAAAGAGTATCTTCCTGGGGAGAAGTTTGAAGAAAACATCTTAATATTGTTTGAACAGCTTTTGGCACAGGCGCGGGCGGTCTGTGCTGCGCTCGGGGCTCGGAGGGAGGCAGGAGAAAAAGGTGGGAAGGGAAAAGTTTTAGGGTTTAGTTTTAGGGTTTAGTTTTAGGGTTTAGTTTTGGGATTTAGTTTTGGGATTTAGTTTTAGGCTCCTCCTCGGCTACCAGCCCAAGTCCCCCAGTCGTTAATGGAATGAGGAAAAAAAAAAGACATTTTCAGAAGCAGATGTTGGCCTTGCTAATAAAACAGGAGCAATTTAAGGCTCGGGCTGTTCTGGGTGTCAGGAGGAATTAAACCACGGCTTTAATTCTGCCTAAAGCCTGATCATTTTCCTAACTCCTGCACACAGGGGCAGTTCCAAGGCACAGAACAGCTCGGATCTGGCTGGGATTGAGGTTTTCTGTGGCTCTGGCTGGGACTGAGGCTTTCTCTGGCTCTCGGAGGGGGCACCATTCCAAGGACCAGGAAAAGTTCCTGCCGGCCAACCTTTCATTGCTCGGCTTTTGTGTCCACACCTTCCCCGTGCTCCCTGCTTGCTTCCCTTTCCGCGCCATCTCTCTGTCAAAAATTTGTCACTTTTGTGACAGAATTGGAGGGAAGATTTGACTGGAGGAGCTGGAAATCGGTGTTAAACAAGGGGGACAAAGAAATCACAGAGAGGCAGAGCAGGAGGCAGCAGCACACTCCAAACCCAGGGCAGCAGAGCTCCGTGAGGGGGAGAGCTGGGAGAAACAAACGTCGAGTGAACATTTAGGGATTGTATTCCATAGCTGGGATTAGGTCATGCTCAGCACTGATACAAGCTCCATGTACACATTACCTACTCCTCACATAAACCTCACAAAGCTTTCCTTGCAAAACACACCCTGGGCACTTTAGGTTTTATTTTCTTTTTTTTTTTTTGAGGAAAGAGTAAAACGACCCTTTTATTCCTCGTTAATATCTGTACCCACGCAATTACTTTTTTCCCCCTCAACGGCACACACGAGGCCACTCAACAGCTCCCAAATCCCGGCTCAGAAATGTGAATTCCCTCAGACCTTTAATAGATTTGCATTAGTGAATGTTATTTACTGCCAGGAGCCGGCGTTTCTGACCCGCTCGGCGCGGGACTGGAGGCGTTTGTTTGTCCAAACATTCGGGTGCCCCGGGCAGGTTATTTATGGCAGGGAGAAGTTCCCATCTCCAGTGTAACCCAGGTGATTTAGGGGATGGGGATATTGGATCCCTGGTTTCCAGCCTGGTGTTCCATGTGCTGGCAGGACAAAGAGCGAGGAAAGGGAGCAACAACTGAGTCCAGGAACAGCACGAGCCCAAACCCCGAGCACAGAGGGGATAAAACTCCCAATTCTCCCATTTTTACCTTGTTTAGTTTAATGCATCATCAGAGGAACAGCACCATTTGTGCTGCAGCTCCTGCTCAGACTTTGGGGTGCTTGGTAAACTTTAATAATTTCATCATCAGGATTTTAAAAACCCAGGTGATTTAAGGGAGGGGGATGTTGGATTCCTGGTTTCCACACTGATGGGGAACAGCACGAGCCCAAACCCCGAGCACAGAGGGGATAAAACTCCCAATTTTCCCCATTTTTACCTTGTTTAGTTTAATGCATCATCAGAGGAACAGCACCATTTGTGCTGCAGCTCCTGCTCAGACTTTGGGGTGCTTGGTAAACTTTAATAATTTCATCATCAGGATTTTAAAAAAATGCATCATCAGAGGAACAGCACCATTTGTGCTGCAGCTCCTGCTCAGACTTTGGGGTGCTTGGTAAACTTTAATAATTTCATCATCAGGATTTTAAAAACCCAGGTGATTTAAGGGAGGGGGATGTTGGATTCCTGGTTTCCACACTGATGGGGAACAGCACGAGCCCAAACCCCGAGCACAGAGGGGATAAAACTCCCAATTCTCCCATTTTTACCTTGTTTAGTTTAATGCATCATCAGAGGAACAGCACCATTTGTGCTGCAGCTCCTGCTCAGACTTTGGGGTGCTTGGTAAACTTTAATAATTTCATCATCAGGATTTTAAAAAACCCAGGCTGGTTTATCTACTTTAAAACATTAACTTTTGCATTTTAGCTGCTCCAAGGGGTTTTGCTTTAGGGAGATGTGAGGAGTAAAAGCTTTGTAGGGTGGGGGACGTGGCTGATAATGATAATCTGAGAATTCAATCTCCCTCCTTCACGGCTCAAACCCTCGAGAGACCCCTGGGCACAGTCACTGAATGAAAAGGTGTTGTTGTTGTTGTTATTATTATTATCAATAAATGGGATTGTTCAGACCATAAAACATCCTGCACAACACGGAATATCCCAGCTGCAGGCTGCCAGGGCTTCACTGCTCTGCTTGGCAATGCTAAAACCCAGCAGCAAAGGCTCCACAAAGAATTTAAACCCAGCCCAGAGCAGCTGAAGGCCAGTCCTTTGCAGCCTTCCTTCGAGAGCTTTTACTGCTCCTTTGCTGGGCCTTTGTGGCCGCGGATTTTTCAGGTTCTTGGTCGACCCTAAACTCTTAAAGCCTCGAAATGCGACGA
Organism: Sinosuthora webbiana; assembly: GCA_013397395.1. Classification (NCBI taxonomy): domain Eukaryota; kingdom Metazoa; phylum Chordata; class Aves; order Passeriformes; family Sylviidae; genus Sinosuthora; species Sinosuthora webbiana. The sequence goes on from VXBN01002158.1 coordinate 199,671, forward strand.
TTTATCACCCACCGGGGAGCTGCATGAAATGTATTTTCCTTCGGAGTGACTATTCTCATTAAAAAAAACCCCCTAATTTAAAAAGAAAAAAAAAAGACAATTAAGGCTGTTTTTTTTTAAAAAAAAATCTACACTGCAGCCCCAACTTTTACAGGGATCCTTAAACCTAAAAAGCCTGACTCCCCCCCCCCCCAAAAAAAAAAAGAATACCACCTGCAAGCTGTAAATATACGTATTATTTAATTTATTTTTTTTTTCCTCCCCCCCAAAGTATTTTCTTTGGCCTCTACATGCAGCTGGACGAGGCCTAAAAAATTGTCAAAGCGAATTCTCGTTTAAGAGCGGGGCTCTCGCTGCTGCCAGCTCGAGTGAGACCCACGGGCCCGGCTCGAGGGAAGAAATTTTTTATTTAAAGAAGTTTTTTATTTATCTTGGCTGCAGCACTTCGAGGTGGGGGGGGGGGGGGGGG
>VXBN01002158.1:200175-222293 GCA_013397395.1 Sinosuthora webbiana
AAAAAATTAAAAAAAAATAAAAAGGGGGGTGTTTTTTGAAATATTGCACAATAAAAGCCATTCATTATATCTGTCTCCTCTGCCTTCCAAAAACAGAGCTGCCTGAGCAGCCCCGAAGCCGGGCAGGGGGCAGGAAGGTGGGAGTCAAAGGGGGTCACTGGAAATAACCCAAGACTAACAGCGGGGTTTTTTTTTTGTTTTCTCCAGGCCTGGCTTAGGGGGATCTGTTCCATGCCCTCGCCCCCCTGAGCGTGCAGGTTTTTTTCCCTGCTCTCCCCACCTCCCCCGAGCCTGGCTGAAGCCGTTAATTGCTCTGTTCTGCACCATTTGCAGGAGTTAATTACTAAAGGAACTCATTAGGCCGCGTGTCTCCCATCGCGGCCCCTCCGCTGGGACGCGGGGAAATGGGACCTTGTTTTCCCACTTCAAACATTTGGATTTTTACCTCCTCACTCTAAAACCATTGAGAAGGAACACCCCGCTGGGGTTTTTTTTTATTTATTTCCAGTGCTCACCTACCTGAAAATGTAATTTCTTGCCCTGCCTGGTGGTGTTCCTGCGTGTTGAAGCCAACTCCTGCCGTTCTTCAGGGGAATTTGTTGAATGTGTTCCTGTGGGGATCCCACCCTTCCCCAGGCCCCGGGTTCCCCTGCTCGGCCACGGCTGCTGCAAGAACTTTCCCTTAATGTTTAACAGAGATTTTTTTCCTTTTCCTCCGGTTTAAACTCATTTCTTTGTCCTTCTCAGTGCAGATGTGGAGAACAGATTGTTGCCCCCCACTTGTTGAAGTCCTCTCCAGATTAGGGGAAAAAAATATTTTGAGGATAAATGTTGGGATCCTGGTCATATATTCCATATTTAATTTATACTCAGTATTTAGTTCCTTTTCCTGTTCAGGATGTGACAGCCCCAGGGTCACCCAGAGCTGGAGTTGGGGCCCAAAAGCTGCACAGGGACACCCAGACAGCTCAAGGACAAAGTGATTTCCATCTGAAATCACACCTGATTGCAGTCCAGCATCATTTCACTTCCCCAGTTTAATTCCAGTGCATGTTTCAGTTGCTGCTTTGTTTTGAACAGTAAAAGGAGCAGCTATTTTTATTAATTTATTCAATTAGTATTTTATTAATTGTATTTTAATATTTTACTAATTCATTTACTATTTTAGTAATTCATTTACTATTTTAGTATTTTACTAATTTATTAAATTTATTCAATTACTAATTTTTCTAAGCTTTACATTTTAACCTCAGCCAGCCTCTCAGATTTTATCCAGGACATTTTTTTTTTTTCCAGGTTCCTTTCCAAGCAGAAAGCTCAGCCCAGCCTGCCCTCTCCTGGCAGCCAAGCACAGCAACCAACTTCCCAAACCTGACCCCAAAAACAAATCCCCAACCAAACATGAAGGGAACTGTTTTTGGAGGGATTAAGGACACGGGGATGTGGCACTTGGGGCCCTGGTTTATGGGCTGGACTCTGATCCTAAAGCTCTTTTTCCAACCCCAAGGATCCTGTAACTCAAACAGCACTTCAGGAGTGGAGTTTCTTTCAAGTTGCTCGAGGAATTCTTGTCTTGGGAGAAAGAGGAATAAAAACCCAACTGCTCTGGTCGCTTTCAAGGCCTGTAAAAGCACATCAAGGGTTTTATCCCACATCACTCATGGTCCAAACCGGGTGGCTGAAGGGACAATGCAGGACACAAACCCAAATTCCCTCCAGGCTGCCACGAGGATCCCTCTGGCCTGGAACAGCCCAGGATGGAAGATGAAAGCAGCAGCAAACCTCGGGGCAGAGCTTCTCTCCTCTCAGCCAATTTTATTTGCCACGTGAATTTTACAGACAATAATAAAGATTTAAAAGCTTTTTTTTTTTTTTTTTCTTCCTTCAACGACCACCCCTTTACATTCACGAGAAGAACTGGTGAACTCTTAACACAAAATCTCACTCTAAGGGACTCTGCTCGTGCCCAAACCCTTTTCAGAAGGCAGAAATCAGTTCTCTGCTCCCTCCTCTTCCCTTTCAAGAGGTGATTTCCCCTTTCAAGAGGTGATTTCCCCTTTCAAGAGGTGATTTCCCCTTTCCAAGAGGTGATTTCCCCTTTCCAAGAGGTGATTTCCCCCTTTCAAGAGGTGATTTTCCCTTTCCAAGAAGCGATTCCATCAGAAGAGGCTTCTCCTCCTGCACCTCCCGCCGGGAGCAGCAGAGAGGGGAGCAGAGCCCTCGTTCTCCTTCCCTGGGGCTGGCAGGGGCAGCAGGTTTTGTTTCCTGGGCTGCACATTCTCAGCCCCAGGCAGGATGGATGAGCTGCTGCTCCTCCTGGCACCCAGGGGAGGCTGTTTGTCCCCGGGGGGGAGCTGCACCCAGGCCAGGCCCTCGCTGAGGGAGTCCCTGCTGAGCCTCATGCTGCGCCGCACCCTGAGCTCCGCGCTGCCCCTGCAGCCCTGCAGGGACCCCTCCCTGCCCCTGCCCCTGCCCTGGGGGGCTGATAAAACCTCCTCCACGCTGTAAAAGGGAACTGCCACATCAGCCCCTCCCAGGCTCTCAGCAGGAGGGAAGAGGAAGGTTCTGCTGCTCCTCCTCCTCCTCCTCCTCGCTGGGTCACCTCTGACAGAATCCGTGTGGGGACACTCTGCTCTCTGGGCGGCCTCCTGGAAGTGCTGCTGTCCCAGGATTTCCAGCCCAGGTAGGGAATTTCCTTGTGAATCCTCCTTTTCTGTCAAGGAGCTGCTTTCTTCTGCTTCTCTTTGACGTGGAGTCTCCTCACCCTGCTGGAAACGCTCAGATGGATCTCGGGCGGCCGGCAGCGCGTTTGAAAACTGGGGGGATAAAAAATAATAATAATAATTCTTGATTTTTTTTTTTAAATATAGGCAAGTGGTAATCCCTAAAAACCTGGTTTCAAACAGCTGAACTGGCTACTCTAAAAACAAACATAAAAAAAACAACCATAAGATAAAAAACCCAAACACGACTGAGTTACTGAAGTCCTTACTGACTTCAGCAAGGGAGAGGGATGGGGGCAGGAAATGCAGGAAAACGAGGTGGGGATGAAGAAGAAAATATTGGCACCAATGGGAAGATCAAAGTAATCTTCTTAAGACAAAAGGAGAGAGAAATAAGAATATAAAAACCTTCCTCCTGCACCTTCTTCCAGGAGCAGCAGAGAGAGGAGCAGAGCCCTCATTTCTCTTTACTCTGGGGCTGGCAGGGGGAGCAGCTTTTGTTTCCTGAGTTGAATATTCTCAGTTCCTGCAGCAACTCCCCGAGTTTTCCCCCCAAACCATCCCTGCAGTGCCCCCAGAGCCCCTGAATCACCTGAACCACCTGAGCAGCAGCTCCAGCAGCACCATCCAGGCTCCCTGGGGGCCCCTCAGGGCTGGGATCACCCAAAGCTGAATCCTCTGGAGGAGAACAAACAAATGGAGTGAATGGACAAAAATCTTCTGTGCATTTACAAGAAAAGCTTCATGGTATTTTTACTTCTTTTATAAATTATTTTAGTTATTATTTGCCTGTATAAAAATAACTTTCTAAGCAACCATGCTGGATAAACAGCAGGGAACGAACCCAGCAGAAAGTTTAATCCATTAACTTGGGAGTTAATTGGACATTTTTAACTCTGAACATCCCATAATTCTTCATGCCCAGCTCCAAGACCATGAAAACAGCAGCACCCAAAGTAAAAAAGTGGATTTTTTTTTGGGGGGGGGTCAGATTTACACTGGAGTCCAACAAGAACTGAATTTAACAGTTGGACATGATTAATTTATTACACAAGCAATTAAAAGTAAAACTTGTTTTTTGTGCAACTGCTGAAATAAAGGAACAGAAAGAGCAAAGCAAAAGAAAACTAAAATCCAACTGACCTGACTCCTCTGCCTTTGGTGAGTTTGGAGAGGACAGGGAGGAGAAAACCTCTGGAATTTCAGGGATTGGGCTGAGAAGGGGTTTCTTGGAAGCTGTTTCTCTTTCCCCATACAAAGATCTCTTGGCTTTTTTCTTCTTTCTTTTCCCAAAGACTGGGTATTTTGTTTTCTGAAAAGATTGAGAGGGAGAGAAAAAAAAGCACAGGGAGATTTTAATCATCCCCTACAGTGAAGAAAAAAATATTGGCAGCAACGGGAAGATCAAAATGATCTTGGAAGGTGCAAGGAGGGAACGCTTGGGGAGAGAAATGAGGATGAAAAGAAAGAAAAATAAGTAAAGAATTAAATAAGAATGAAAAATATGAATAGGAAAGAAATAAATGTAAGGAAAAACAAACATAAGGAAAAATAAATATGAGGAAAAACAAACATAAGGAAAAATAAATGTAAGGAAAAACAAACATAAGGAAAAATAAATATGAGGAAAAACAAACATAAAAATTAAGCAAACAAATGAAAAAAAGCAAACAAGGAAAAACAAACATAAGGAAAACAAACATAAGGAAAAAACAAACATAAGGAAAATTAAGGAAACAGAAAAGAAAAATTGAGGAAAAATAAAAGAAAATTAAGGAAAAATAGAAGAAAATTTGAGGAAAAATAGAAGAAAATTGAGGAAAAATAGAAGAACAATTAAGGAAAAATAGAAGAAAAAATGAGGGAAAATAGAAAAACAATTGAGGGAAAATGGAAGAAAAATTGAGGAAAAAGAAAAGAAAAATTAAAAATCAGAGCAGAATTCAGGCACTCACCTGGGTCTTCTTGGGCCCAGCCTTGTTTGGATTCCTCTGTCTCTGGATTTTGCTCCTCCTGGGATTTTTGGTGTCCTGGTTGTTCTCTGTGTCTCCTGAGCTCTGGTCACTCCCCTCTGCCTGGGCCCTGCCCTGCTGGGAAAAAAGGGATTTTGGGGCTTTTTGGGAGCACTAAAAACCCACCCCAGGAAATTTCCTCAAGGCCCTGACAGGAGGAATTTCCATGTAACCTGGATATGGATTAATCCTCATACCTGAGGCTGGAAAAAAAAAAACTTCTTTAAGCATCAAGAGGGATAAAAGAAGTTTAAAAAAATAAAGCAAATTTTATTTTCATTAAGGAAACTCACCTTCCTTTTAGTAGAACTGGGTGTCATCATGGCAGGTTTGTCACTTTCTGCTACTGTAAATGAAAAAAAAAAGAAGATTTTTAATCAGTTTCAAAACAAATTAATCCCATTTTGAGGGAATTATCTACATAATTTTTGATATTAGGCACTTTGGCCTTGAGTAGAAATTTAATCCTGAGGACTATCAAACAAAGCAAGATAAAAAAATAAAATTCTACCTTGCTCTACAAAAGAAAAACTCAACAATAATTAGAATATTCACAGCATCCATAGAGAAATATGCACAAGCCACTTTTGCTGCTTAAAAATCATCCAAATTACAGCATCAGAATCAAGATTGTAAAGAAAAAAATTTACTTTAAGTAATAAAATTTTCCCAGAAAAGTATCACAAGTTGAAATAAGATGCAGCAAAACTCAGGTGAACACTCCAAGGAGCTTCAGAAGATAATTAATTTCTTTCCATTTAAATGCCAGCATTCAAATTTTAAAACAATTGAAATAAATCCCCTGTGTTAACAACAAAATACAAACAGAAAAAATGAACCAAACCCCTCAACTCTCCGTTTTCAGGTACAAAAAAGATTCATTATCTGCTGATAAAAACACGAGTTGGGGTTACCTTCTGCCTCTTCAACAGGAGCTGCTGCAGCCACAGGATCTTCCAGGAGCTCTGGGAGAGGCTCCACACCTTCCTTCAAATGAAAAATGACATTTTTTAGCAAGAAATTACAGCTGATATTTGATGGATCTCGTCCATCAGGGTTTGTAGACAAAGTTTTGTTTTGTTTCCTTAGAGAAAACAAAAAGATCTTTGCCCTGTGTGGCAAAAAAAACCACAAAAGCACCAAAATGTGAGAAAAAGCGAAGGGAAAACACATTTCAAGGTAGAGAAAAACCTTCTAAAGCACCTCCCCAGCCCAAAGTGCTGCTCAGAATTCCTAAAAAACTCCAATTTCAGCGAGATTCCAGAACTCCAAGCAGACTCTGCCTGGATATTTCAGCAATTTGCAACAACAAGGAGGTTGGGAGGGGGGAAAATGAACCGAGGACTGATGGAGAATTCCCAGAGAACGTGGAATAAACTCACCTCATCCCAACCAAAATCCAGGAGGGGCAGAGGCTCCTCAGGGAGCCCCGGCCTGGCCCTGGGGCTGTGACTTTGGGGACACCCTGGGGAGGCTCCTCGGCGTAAGGGGGTGTTGGCAGGAAGGTTCTGGTCAAAGATTTCGGGGCTCAGGACTTGCCCAAAAGTCACTTTTTTCTTCCTGGGTGTTTTGGAGCTCTGCTCCTCCCTTGTGTCTGTTGGAATGAAATGGAATCGAGGGGGTTGAGGGAAAGGGGGAAGTGGCAGAGATTTGTAAGAGATTTAAAGGTTTTCCTAAAAAAAAAAAAAAAATCACCACCCAAACAAATCAGCAAAATGTCACCTTGGACAGGTGAGGCCAAGCCGGGATTTTCACTCTGGGTTTATTCAAATAATTCAGGAAGAAACAGACTAAAAAAAATGACCCAGTTGGAAAGTGTAAAAGTCCTTTAAAACCTCAGGGATTCTGTTCTGGTGTTTGAGGCTTTTCTGAAGGTTTGAGGTGGGATTAATTTTTATTTTTGACAGACATTCCTGTCCTTGGCAATCTGGTTTTCCATGCCACAAGGTCATTGAGTGGTGATTAATCCCAACAACCAGATTTAGCAAAGAGGTAAAACCTTTTTCATCTATTTAAAAAAGAACTAAAGGATTTTTTTTAATCTCAGAAAGGGGAATCTGACCTGTTTGCAACGTTTCAAATGTTTTCACACAACTGGAGACTGCAGCAGATTCACCTCCTCCTCCTCTGTCAGTGTTTGGGTATTTCTGTCAAATCCAATAAAATCTAATTAAAGGATTGTTCTCTAAGCAGCATTTAACACTCAGTGCTTTTGTTTGACCAAACCCACTTGTTTGCTGCACAAATAAAACTCAGAAACGTTCATTTCACGGGATGGTTTGGGGTGGGAAAGAGCTTAAAATGATCCAGCCACGGGCAGGGACAATTCCCACTGTCCCAGGGGGATCCAGGGACACTGCCAGGGATCCAGGGGCAGCCACAGCAAATCTGGGAATTCCAGCCCAGCCAGGAATTCCTTCCCAAAATCCCATCCAGCCCTGCCCTTGGTCAGTTTGAAGCCATTCCCTGGCACTCCAGACCTTTGTAAAGCCTCTCCCTGTTTTCCCTGTCACCCCTTCAGGTCCTGGAAGGTGCAGTTGGCTCATCCCAGATCCTCTCACACCGTGAAATGTCCCCCAGCAGCATTAAATCCTCTCCAAAACCATTCCCAGCCCACGGAATCAGTCACCAAAGGCACCTTTAGGCTCCTCCTGAGCGAACCAACCTTGGGGCTGTCCCCGGGCTCCAGCCCCGGGGTTTTCTTCAGGATGGATCTCAGCAGGGAGCTGCTCTGGGACAGCTCACAGCTGGGGATGTTGTTCCCTGGTCCCACAGGGGTCCCAGGGGTTTGTTTTCCATCCAGAATTCCCGAATCTTCCACAGGCTCAGCTTTCCTTGGGCTGAGATGTGAGACAGCGTCACCGCGGTCACACCTGGGAACTTGGGAGCAAACACAGAGCTGTGACACTGAGGGGTGGAAGGAAAACACACAGAATTTAACTGCTGAAAACATGAGCTGTGAAAGAATCTTCCAGAGAGGCTCAACACCTTCCTTCAAATGAAAAAATGACATTTTTTTAGCAATGAATCACAGCAGGTATTGGATGGGCCTCGTCCATCGGGGTTGGCAGACAAAAAGTGGGTTTGTTTTTGTTCCCTCAGAGAAAACACCTTTGGCTCTGTGGGGCAAGAAAGAAACACACAGCAGCAAAATGCACACATCCCCTGTGCAGAAACATCCCCAAAAAAATCCAGCAGAGTCTGGAAATCCGGGCTCTTTTTGAGCCACATTTTGGTGTTTTCAGGAATTTATAAAACACACAAAAAAAGGGGCACTCCACGAAGGGAAATCACATCAGGTTTTTGCTGCATCCCAAATTGTAACTGAGGTGACAAATATCAGCTGAAGCATTTCCTGACAAATATTCCAGCTTTTTTTATTTCCTAATGAGAGTTTAGCAAAGATTAGAGCAGGGCTGAGTCCTCTTACCACGGCTTGTTCCCAGGGAATCTCCAGTCACAACGGCCTCCAAGGATTTCACGGGATTTCGCTGCTCAAGAACCCATTCCTGAAGGAAAAGTTACAGGATTTTTACATCAGCACCAACTGTGGAAGGTTTTAATCCTACAGACAAAGACTTTTCTCCATCATCTACTATTTCAGCTGAATTTAATTTACCCAAAAACGCCCAAATTTTCCCTGAATTTATTTTCCCCCAAAAAAACATTTTCCCGGGGAAATGTTTAATTAACGAAATGCTTAGCATGATTAGGCATGGTAAATGAAAAAATTGTCTATTTAATGTTGAATTTTGAGGTTTCTCCCCCTTCAAAGCACCTTTGCAGCAGCAGGGACAATCCCAGCTCGGTGTGGGGACAGGATGCTGCAGATCCTGAGCTCATTCCTGCTCCCATTTCCACTCAAATTCCCTCTCCAAGCTGCTCCTCTGGTGCCCGACGTGAACTTTTCACTCCAGTGCTGCAGGTTTGGCTCTTTTTTAAAGGGTGATTTGTCCTGAGCTGCATCAATTCAAAATAAAAACAGAAGGCAAAGAAAGCACGGAGACAAACTTCAGGTTCTGCAATGAAATTCTCCCTTTTTTGTGTTTCTTCATCAAGTGTAAAAAGTCAGGTGATGTTCTGGGTAAGGAGAACACATTTTTTAGCTTTACTTTGAAAATAGCATTACCAACCTCCAAAATAAATGAAGTTACTCTTTTCTATTAAGACCAATCAAGTGATTCTTTTCATACAGATGTTAAAAAGACCAATAAAGTGATTCTTTTCATACAAATGTTATTAAGGCCAGCAAGAACAGAAGCGAAATGAAAACCATCCTCTGTTTCGTGGAAAAAAAAAGGTGTAAAAAAATTAATGCTCAGTGAGAAAAACATCCAAGAGCACAAATCCAGGAACTAAAACTAAGGGAAGAGTCCCAAAAATGGAATTTTTCAGAGGATCAGGGTGAGTTGAGATGGTTTAAACCAACAAAACAAACCTCAAACCCAACACCAGCACCTGTGCTGAGCCTTAAAAAGGGAGATGATTTGGTTTGATAAGGAAGATTTCCAGTGTGATGCTCTCAGCCTAAAGGGAGAGCTGATATTTCAGACAAACCCCTGAATAACTTACAGGAACCTCCTTCCTGGGCAAGGTGGGAGAGGCCAGGCTCCCCCTCAGCCTCCTGCAGGGACTCGAAGGAGCTTTGGAGAGCATCAATCTTGTCCTTGAGAGGCCTCACCTTGGCAGCTCCGAAAGGACTGATCTGCCAAAAGGAAACCCAGCCCATCAGGCCTCGCTGCCCTCACTGCTTGGAGCTTTAGTGACACAAAATACCAGGAGTTAATCTGCCTGCACTTTGATCTGTGCAGTAAGAATAAGAAAATCTGGTACATTTTATTGGATTTTAATCTGTTTCTCTAGTTTAGAATTTGCTTTCTGAGAGCCCAGGGTAGTTCAAGTTATGAACAGATCTGATTAACTCCTGCTGGAACTGACTTCACTTGGAACCAGCTTTAATTACCCAAAAAGCAAGTGCAGCAAACACAGGGAAGTAACAAAAAGTTAAAATGCTCTTTAAAATGCTTTTTAAAATGCTCTTTAAAAGCAAGCTCAATGTGGAGATGAAACTCCAGCCTCTACACCCAGAGGAAACAAAAACCTGGAACTGAAGTCAAGTGACAGCAGCAAATATTAATATTAATTAATATTAGTCATTAATATTAATATTTAATTTAATACTATAATATTAATTAATTAATATACTATGTTAATTATTAAGATTATGTTTTATCCTTTCTGCTGGGTTCTCCCCTTTTCCCAGAAAAAAAAAAAAGAGAGGTTCCTGGAGGGAATGGGAAGTTTCCCATCAGGAATTTGGGAAGGATCCTCACCTGGGTGAAAGGTTCTCTCTGCCTGCTGCTCCTCTGCTGGGCCAGGTACCTGATCAGGGTGTTGTTTTCTGGGGACCCCCTCAGGCCAATGGTTGATCTTCTCCTGAATTTTCGGGAGTTTGGGGAAGCCCCTGGAAAAAAAAAAAAAGGGGGGGATGAGAAGTTAAGAAAAAGTGCAAACCCACAGAAGTGGAACACCTAAAGCTCTAAAATGGTAAATTTTAAAATTCTTTTTTCAGGGTGATCAATGCTGTTTGTCCTGAGATACAAAAATCACCCGCCCAGCCCAAGAAGCCTCCCCTGAGCACACCAAATTAAGTGCCCAAAAAGGAATTAATGACGAGCCAAATCTGCCTTTGAGCTTCTCAAGTGCTTGTTAGTGTTTCCCAACAATTCCCTTTGTGAAACTCCAGGCACTTCATTAATTTTGACACTGAAGAGAGAGGGACAGGGAGATTTAAGTGTGGGGGATGTAAATTGTTACAGTGAAATGGTGAAGTCATCCTGGAGGTGATGGATAAATATTTGTGTGTTATATATAAATATTTATGTGTTATTTAAAGCCCCTCAGAGCGTGCTCCTGAGCAAATCCAAGCTCTGATCACCTGAATCTGCCCTGAATTAGAGCCTGTGGCACCAGGTTTGGGCTAAACCAGCTGGAAAAACCCCTCAGAAAAGGACAAAAGTCTTTTGTCACCCCAGCCTCACCCGTGGCTCGTTGGCCAGAACCCTCCTGAGCCATCCCAAGCTCAGGACTCATCGCAGCAGCAAAATCCACGGGGTTTTCCCTCTGTTCACACAGCCCAAAATCAGCTTCTCCTTCCCCTTTATCCCTGTCAGGAGCGGAGAAATCGCTGCTGGAGAACTCCTGCTGGCTGTGCAGAGGCCAGGGGGGTTCCCTGAGCCCCCCAAAACAGCTCCCATCACTTTTTTGGTGACCCAAACCCTCCTCGGGGCCTTTGGGGCACCTCAGGGCACGTTTGGGTGCCCGTGCCTGGCTCCCATCGCTGACATTCTCCTTCTTGGAGGGTCTGATGGCTTTGGGCACTTTGCAGCTCTTCTGCTCCCTCGGTGGGCTGGAAGAGGCTTTTTCCTTCTGTCCAGGACAACCACTCTGGTTTTCTTTGGCTTTCAGGGGAGATTTAGATCCTCTGAGCATTGTTTGGGACTAATTTGAAGGAGCATTCACTCGGCTTTTGCTCCTGTGATTACGGCTTCCTGTTAGAAAAAAAAAGAATTATTATTTGTTAACTACCACGGTTCAAGCTTTTCCCAAAATCACATTTTTCCTGGACGAGGTGTTTTAATAGTGGGGAAGGGGAATTTATCCCTAAAAAAACTGCAGGGGAAGGACACAGGAAGAAAAACACAGAGCAGTAAAAACCTTTATTAAAAAAAATAAAAATAAAAACATGCACAGGAGTGGCTCAGGGTTGTGATTTCACTCTGTCAAACTCCAAATTGATATAAAATACGTGTATAAAACACATTCTTCACAATCACACTGCGACTGGTTTTGCTCCAGGTGCTACAATAAATATCAGCAGTTTAATAATGCTTTTATTAACGCTCATTAGTAGCGGCAGAAAGAGAAGACAAGTCTTGGAAAGAAACAACACTAGTCATTTATTTTTTCTTTTTTTATATTTGAATGCCACTAGTTTTTAAGCAGAAACTTCAAAAATAGGGTGTTTTTTTTGCAGTCAGTTTCTTGAAATTAACGACGGGACAACTCAACAACGTGACTCTCAAAACTTCACTCCGGCAAACACGTTTGCGCTTTTAGAAGCAAAATTACCGAAATTAAGCTGCTTTACAACATTTTTTCTTTATTTTTTTATTTGTTTTTTCCTGCTCTCAGGCCCCAGCGGGGGCCGATGGTCACAGCCACGAGCAGAGGGAAGGACTCCCGACCCGGGGCTGCCCCTGGTCTGCATCATCCCCCGGGTGATGGCACCCCGCAAACACGGAGCGCACCCCGGGGACCCCCGAGGGCTCCCCGCTCCTGTTCCCTGCGCACCCCGAGGGCTCCCCGCTCCTGTTCCCTTCCAATCCTGAGGATTTCCCCGCTCCTGTTCCCTGCGCATCCCGAGGGTTCCCCGCTCCTGTTCCCTGCGCATCCCGAGGGTTCCCCGCTCTTGTTCCCTGCCCACCCCGAGGGCTCCCCGCTCCTGTTTCCCGTTCACACCCGAGGGTTCCCCGTCCCCGTTTCCCCCCCGGGCTCCCCGCTCTCGCTCGCCGCCGAGCCGCCCTCACCTCAGCGCGGCTCCCGGCCCGCCTCGCACTTTCAAACCGCGCCACGCCCCCGCGGATCCCTCCGCGCCTCCTCCCCTTCGCTCACCCCCGGCTCCCTCAGCACCCAGCCCGGCCCCGGCAGCACCGCAGGGCGGCCGGGTCACGGGGGTGACCCCTCACCGCTGCCCTGCCCCGGGGCTCCGCGGGGCTTGGCGGGGACGGCGGGGACTCTTTGAGCCGGCGGAGGGATCTCGGAGCGGTTGAGCCTCAGCACCGCTTCGGTACGGGAGGCAAAAAAACCAAAATGAGTGAATGAATTAATTCAACGGCCCGCGCGCACGTGACGGGCAGCGACCAATCACAGAGCGGTTATGCAAATATTACATCTTCTTCCTCTCGCGATTGGCTGCCGCCCTGACTTTGCCCCGCCCGCCCGCTGCCCATTGGGCGGAGGCGCGGCGGTGATTGGCCGCGGGTCCTGCCCGTCAGCGCCCGCCCCGTTCCGGGTGTCGGCGCGGCGGCGGGCGCAGCATGAGGCGGGTGACGCTGTTCGTCAACGGCAGCGCCCGCAACGGGAAGGTGAGGCCGGGCCCGGGCCGGAGCCTGCCCGCTCCCCGCGGGGCCTGCCCGGCCCTGCCCTCCCCGAAACCTCCCCGGGGTCCCCCCCCGGCTGCCTGTGGAGGGAATCGCCGCAGGCGGGGATGTGTGGCGGCTTGGGAGTCGCGTCCGGCTGCTGGTGCGAGGCGCGGCTGTGGGATGAGGGCTCTGAGGGGAGGCTGACCCTGCGTGTGGGGGGGGGTACCCCGGGAATAATCGCGTTTAATTGCTTAATGCCTCGCTAAAACCGTCTCGAGAATGAAAACAGTCGTTTTTAGGCCTAAGCGGTGCTTGTCCAGCAGAGGAAAAGGCCCGGGGGTGGAATTCCACAGGGAGCCCGCGGTGATGTTGGTGTTTCCATCCACATCCTGAGCGCAGACACTGACGTGACTGTGCAGCTTTAGTGTGTAATTTATTAATCCTGGCCGTGATCCCGCCCTTTCCACCCGGGCCCGGAGTGCAGGGTCGGTGTGAGCACATCCCAGCCTTGATTTGTGTCTGTGATCCTCATTTTCCCATCCACATCCCGCCTGCAGACAGCTCCTGCCCTTTAACCCTTGGTTTGAGGGAGGGAAATCCATTTGGGACAGAACAAACAGCGAGATTCCTTTAGAGAAATAAAGGATTGTATTCTTACAGCACTAAAATTTATTCCCTGGCTGCTGTTGCAGTGAGTTTTGGTGGGAGCTGTGCAAAAACCACGCTGGTTTTTGTGTTCCAGCCCCAAAATTGGTCTTTTCTTTTGTTTCTTGGTCGAGATCCAAAGGGATTTTGCTCCTCCTGATGAAGGCAGAACTTTGGGAGCACAGTTCCCCGTGTTATAAATGAATATTATAATATTATAATATTCAAATATTACATTTGGCTTGTTGCAAATATCAGAATGAATATTATATGGATAATTGCACTGGATTATGTTTTCTTCATAGAGTTTAGAAAGGTGATGAATGTATTTTCTGATTTCCACAGTGTAAATAGTAAAAAGACCATTTTTTTTTCTCTCTTCTTTGGAGCATCTAAACTGACCAAGCCAAAAGAGTGCAGGAGAGAGGGTGGTCACCTTGTAACCCTGCATAAAAACCTGATTTCTGTTTTTTTTTTATCAAAACAACCAAAAACCTCAAGAAAAGAATTTATGAGACCCTTGTTACCAAAGTGGAGCCACCCCCAAATAAATCTTACCAGATAAAACGCTTGAAAGGACACAGCAATCCTTAAATATTGGAAGTCTGAAAGGTGTGCTGCTGGCTGACTTTACACCAAAAAACCTTCTGCTTCCTCTCTCCTCATCGTCTTATTTTTAACTTTTATGAAACTCAGGCGTTTTTAACAGAGAGTGGGACTTGTTTTTATCGATAAAAAAACCCAACCAGGGTGTGTTTTGTCCTGGCCCAGGTGGTGGCTGTGTATGGGACCCTGTCTGACCTGCTCTCCGTGGCCAGCAGCAAGCTGGGCATCAAAGCCACCAGCGTTTACAACGGCAAGGGAGGGCTCATCGATGACATCGCCCTGATCAGGTGAGGAGCAGCCAGGAGAAGGAGTTTCAAGGCTCTGCTTTAAGAGATGAACCTGTTCATTAATCCTCTCCAGCCTGGGTGTCCCAAGGTCCCTTCACATCTTTTTGATTTCAGCCCAGTTGTTGATTCAGAGCTCGAGCCGAGCTGTGTTTGAGGCTTTTTCTTGCTCCTCCAGGCCAATGTTTGTGCCATGAAATCCTCACTGATCCAGCCAGCACAGCAATGGGGGGGTTTTCTCTAAAGGAAACGGGTTCTGTCACTGCTTTGGCTTCACACAATAGCCCCAGACTGGGGAGGAAATAAATTCTTGTTTAGTAAGAATTAATTGATTACAGCAGTGGTCCCTACCTGGCTGCTGCAGGTGAAATCTCTGGCCAAGTCAGCCCATTCCAGTCCAATAGAACCTGCAAAATACACATAAAAAAATTAGATACAAAAGTTCCAGCTGATGGCCACTGGTCATAATTTGCTTGAAGGTGATCAGGAGAGGTTGCACTGTCAATTAGATGAAGACTAAATTATGATTAACCCTCTTTTTTCTGTTCCCTCTGCCCGCTCCTGTCCCAGGGATGATGATGTTCTGTTTGTCTGTGAAGGGGAGCCCTTCATTGGTGAGTCTGTCATTCTTACCTTTAACCTTTCATTTCACAGAGTTTATTCTGCTTTCATACCAACTTAACATTTTATTCTGTGGTGTTTTTCAGAAGACACCCGTTTGCAATTAAAGAATATTCACAATTTTTTCCCAGTAATGACTTTGTTTCTTCTCTGCAGATCCTCAGACTGATGGGAGAGCTCAGGAGGAGCTGACAGGGGCCCACACGGACTGGCTGACTCTCAATGTGGGAGGCAGATATTTCACCACCACCCGGTAAAGATGGGCTTCAAAAGCTCCAAAACCTTCATTTCACTAAAGCAAAAGGCCTTAAAAAGCACCTTCCTGTGAAGCAGGAGGCCTTTGGCTCCTGCAGCTCCCTCTGTGCTTTGTCTTTGCCACCACATCTTGGCAGGAAATGAATCCTTGAACATTTTCAGGTGAAGGAGAAGTGAAGTCGGGCTGCTTTTGTTTTCTAGGAGCACTTTGGTGAACAAGGAGCCTGACAGCATGTTGGCACACATGTTCAAAGACAAAGGTGAGCACGCTGACATTAACTTCATTCTTTTTAAGTCATAAATGAGCAAAAAAAAAAAGTCACTGTCAAGCTGAGGCTCTTGTTCATAAAGTAAAATACCCAAAGTATGTCCGAGTGCCAGAGCAGAACACAGAATTATTTGTTAATAACTTTATTTCTCTCTGCTGATCATCTCACCACCTAATGTTGATCATCTCACAAACTGCCAATCCAGCTCCCATCCTTTGTGAGCAGTTTGGGTCCTTTTTTTTTTGTTTGGTTTGTTTCTTTTCATTCGAGGTTTTTTTTTTCATCTTGTTGCATCTTCCTCGGTTTTGCCAGCAGAGCCGAGTGAGCAAACTCTGCACGAGGCAATCAGGCTAAAAAATTCCAGTGCTGCCTTTATCCTAGCCACAATTCTTCTGTGTGTGGTAAAAATTTCAGTTGTTCAGAGCAGGGACAAGTTCATTTTAAGCTGATTTTTTTTTTCCCCCCCTCCCTCCCCACTCTTCTTTTCCTTCCTTCTCTCTCCGAACCGCCCTTCCAAACGGAATATTTACTCTTCCAATCCTCTTTGGTAATTAAAAAAACCCCTCTAAAAACTGAAGCAAATGCTCTTCTATCACTACATCCAAAGTAATTTTATATATATATATGTTGTGGAAACAGATGCTTGGGGGAATAAGCAAGATCCTAGAGGAGCTTTCCTCATTGACCGCAGTCCCGAGTATTTTGAGCCCATTTTGAACTATTTACGTCACGGACAGCTCATTGTAAATGATGGCATTAATTTGCTAGGTAGGTATTACCTGTCTGACATCTCCTGAATTCAGTTATTCCTCCTTGGAGTTAAAGCCACAGGGGAGCTCTGTGTGCTCATCCCCCCCCCCTTCCTGTGGTTGGGAGTTTTTTCCCTTCTGGTGGATTTGTTCTCTCAGCAGTGCTTGCTTTGTAATGAGGATAGGCTTTGGTTGTTTTCTCTTTGGAGCATTAAAAATAAAAAAAATCCATTCTGGGTTAATATCTGCAATTGTGGAGTTGATCTCTTGAACCTAATGATGTTGTGTCTTGAGCTGTGTCTTTCCTTTTAGCTGCAGGCAAACTTTTCCTCTGTGCCCAGTTCCTTCCAGTGTAGTGTGGGTGTGTTCTCCAGTGAGGGGACAGGAGGGTGCTGCTCTCTGGGTCAGCACTTCCCTGCAATAACCAGCTCTGCTTGCTTTGTAGGGGTTCTGGAAGAAGCCAGGTTTTTTGGGATCGACTCCCTCATTGAGCACCTGGAAGTTGCTATTAAGGTACTTTGGTCTGTGTAAGGCCTGGGTGCATGTACTGCTCTCCCGGGGAAGGTGGGACTCAGGGCTGGCCCCAGAATTCCCAGGGGATGTGGAATCTAGTGCTGTGTCCAGAATTCCCAGGGAATGTGGAACTCAGGGCTGTCCCCAGAGTTTCCAGGAAATGTGGAACTCAGGGCTGGCCCCAGAAATCCCAGGGAATGAGTAATTTATTGCTGTCCCCAGAATTATCAAGGAATGTGGAATTTAGTGCTGTTCCTGCTCTCCCAGGGCAGTTGGAACTCAGGAATGTCCCCTGCTCTCCCAGGGCAGGTGTAGCTCAGGACTGTCCCTGCTCTCTCCTGTCCCCAGAATTCCCAGAGAATGTGGAACTCGGGGCTGTCCCCAGAACTCCCAGGGCAGGTGTAACTCAAGGCTGTCCCTGTTCTCTCCCCAAAATTCCCAGGGAATATGGAACTCAGGGCTGTCCCTGCTCTCTCCTGTCCCCAAAATTCCCAGGGAATATGGAACTCAGGGCTGTCCCTGCTCTCTCCTGTCCCCAGAAGCCCCAGGGCAGGTGTCATTAACTCCTTGCTGTCCCTGTCCCCCCCAGAACTCGCAGCCAGCCGAGGATCACTCTCCCATCTCTCGGAAGGAGTTTGTCCGGTTCCTGCTGGCAACACCCACCAAGTCTGAGCTGCGCTGTCAGGTGAGGGAGCTCAGCCCTTGTCCTCCCAGAAAAACTCCAGGAATTGCTTCCCAACACCTGAGGCAGCCCTGCCCTCTCACAGTTTAAAACCACAACTGGGAAATATCCAGGTCTGAGAGCTCTGCATTTACATTTTGTAATAGAAGAAATGATCTTGTGAGTGTTTATATAGAACCATGGAATTTAAAGATCCCAAGGAAAAAGACAGTCCAGGGAAGCTTCTTTGCCTCAGCTAGCTGAAGTAACTGAAAGCAAAAAAGGGTTGGAAGGGACCTTAAGGATAATCCTGTTCCAATCTGCCGTGGGCAGGGACACCTCCCACTGTCCCAGGTTATCCCAGCCTGGCCTTGGGCACTGCCAGGGATCCAGGGGCAGCCACAGCTCCTCTGGGAATTCCCTCCCAGCCTTTCTCCACCCTCCCAGGGAGGAATTCCTCCCCAATATCCCATCTAAACCTGATCTCCAAATCCACTGCACTCTCTGTCCATGTAAAAAATCTCTCCCATCGTTTTCATCATCCCCTTTAAGGCCCTGAAAACATTCCAGCACATCTGCTTACCTGTCTAGATTTACACACACAACTACCCAGCCCTGCTTCTTCTAATTCATGTCCAGACCTCCCCCTTGCCCTCCTGTGACCATTTTGGGGCCGTTCACTGCCTTTTGCAGGGTCTGAATTTCAGTGGGGCCGACCTTTCCCGCCTGGACCTTCGCTACATCAACTTCAAGATGGCAAATCTGAGCCGCTGCAACCTGGCCCACGCCAACCTGTGCTGTGCCAACCTGGAGAGAGCCGACCTCTCCGGCTCTGTGCTGGATGTAAGGATGCTGCACCCTGCCCTTGGCTCAAAAAACAGGGCTTGGAACAAAAAAATAATCATTTTACCGATGTTTTCTGTGGTTGTTCCATTTCCTCGCAGTAAAAGAGGGAGTTGTGCTTCTGGGGGGGTTGTGATCTCTCAAAAAACAGGGATTGGAACAAAAAAAAAAAATCCCAATTTTTTATTTCCTCACAGTGACAAGGGGGTTGTCCTTTGGAGGGTTGTAATCTCTCAAAAAACAGGGATTGGAACAAAAAAAATATAATTTTCTCAATTTTTTCTGTGGTTGTTTCAGCGTTCCCACATTTCCTGACAGTGACAGGGGGGTTGTGCTTTTGAGGGGGGTTGTAACTCTCAAAAAAACAAGGATTGGAACAAAAAAAAAAATCAGCTTCCTAATTTTTTTCTGTGGTTGTTCCATTTCCTCGCAGTAAAAGAGGGAGTTGTGCTTCTGGGGGGGTTGTGATCTCTCAAAAAACAGGGATTGGAACAAAAAAAAAAAATCCCAATTTTTTATTTCCTCACAGTGACAAGGGGGTTGTCCTTTGGAGGGTTGTAATCTCTCAAAAAACAGGGATTGGAACAAAAAAAATATAATTTTCTCAATTTTTTCTGTGGTTGTTTCAGCGGTCCCACATTTCCTGACAGTGACAGGGGGGTTGTGCTTTTGAGGGGGGTTGTAATCTCTCAAAAAACAAGGATTGGAACAAAAAAAAAAATCAGCTTCCTAATTTTTTTCTGTGGTTGTTCCATTTCCTCACAGTGACAGGGGGGGTTGTGCTTTGGTGGGTTCAGTTTTAATCTCTCAAAAAATGGATTGGAACAACAAAAAAAATCAGTTTTCCAATATTTTCAGTGGTTGTTCCTCACAGTGACAGGTGGGTTGTGCTTTCTGTAATGCAGAATTTAAACCTGTGTCCTGTTTTTTGGTTTTTATCCCCATCCTGTCCCTGGCAGTGTGCAAACCTGCAGGGGGTGAAGATGTTGTGTTCCAACGCCGAGGGAGCATCCCTGAAGGGCTGCAACTTCGAGGACCCATCAGGCCTTAAAGCTAATTTGGAAGGTAAGAGTTTTGCCTGTTAATTATCCTCTGAAAACAGCCCTGTAGGTTTATGTGGCAGAAGTTGAGCTGTGTTTGTGCAGTCCGTGTGGAAGAGCCCAAAACTCTGGGCTGCTTCTGCCAAATAATCAGTAAATTCCCAGTTCTGCTTTGACCTCTCCCAGCTCATGGAATTTCCAGTTCTGATCTCTCCCAGCTCATGGAATTCCCAGTTCTGCCTTGACCTCTCCTAGTTCATTGAATGCCCAGTTCTGCCCTCACCTCTCCCAGCTCATGGAATTCCCAGTTCTGATCTCTCCCAGTTCATTAAATTCCCAGTTCTGATCTCTCCCATTTCATTGAATTCCCAGTTCTGCCCTCACCTCTCCTAGCTCCCTAAATTCCCAGTTCTGCCTTGACTTTTCCCAGCTCCTTAAATTCCCAGCTCTGCCCTGACCTCTTCCAACTCATTAAATTCCCAGTTCTGCCCTCACCTCTCCCAGCTCATGGAATTCCCAGTTCTACCTTGGCCTCTCCCAGCTCCTTAAATTCCCAGTTCTGCCTTGTCCTCTCCCAGCTCATGGAATTCCCAGCTCTGTCTGACCCCTCCCAGCTGCCCCACCTCGTGGGACTCCTCCCCTGGAGCATTCCTGCCTCATTTCCCGGCTGTTCTGGGTGTCCTGCAGGTGCCAACCTGAAGGGGGTGGACATGGAGGGCAGCCAGATGACGGGGATCAACCTCAGAGTGGCCACGCTGAAAAACGCCAAACTAAAGAACTGCAACCTCAGAGGAGCCACGCTGGCAGGGACCGACCTGGAGGTGAGGTGGCTTTCATTTCTTACCCACATCTCTACAAAAATACATCCCTGTGGGCAAAAACGTGGTGATTTGGGGGATTGGGGGCTTTTCTCCAGCTGCAGAGTTAAACAGAGTTCAGGGAAATGGAGTTTGACTTTGGAGCAGAGTTCTGCCTCTATTCAATGAATTAATTTTCCTTTCCCCCCCCTCAGAATTGTGACCTGTCGGGCTGTGACCTCCAAGAAGCCAACCTGAGGGGCTCCAACGTGAAGGGAGCCATCTTTGAGGAGATGCTGACCCCCCTGCACATGTCCCAGAGTGTCAGATAGGGGCAAACATCCATCGTGGCTTTCTCCACCTCCTCCCCTTCCCTCAGCTCCACTCACGGTTGTTTCAGCCACCTCACATTTGCAGTAGTGCCTAGGTAAACTCTTCTGATCCACTTCTTGGGGAGGGAAATGTTTGTTTTCAGAGGATCCAGCAGAGTTTTGGACCTCAGTGTGAGCAGAGTGAGGAGGTGAGTGCTGAGAGCAGAGAGTTGTGGCCGGTTCTGAGGGCTGGGGAAAGCTTCAGTGCTCTCATCCTTCAGCATCGCCTCACTTTTGGGATGCATTTTTAAGTTATACAGAGCACAAAATATGCAATTCTATTTATTCAATCTGTAGCTGCAATAGGAAGAGAAGATTTAAACTCCTGCACAGTAGCAACCCAAGTGGAGGTTTACAGGTGGATTTCCAGCCTGTGGCCGTGCCAGGGGTGGCTCCGTGTCCCCCAGGGGCTGCTCAGGTCTCTGCTGGGGTGGAAGCTGATGGCAACATCCCTGCTCCACTAATTGGATGTGTTTAATTAAATCCTCTCCAAAGGAGTGTGGAGGTGCAGTGGCACTGACAGCTGGTGAGGAAAATGCTGCCCTGACGTGTCCTGCCTGCTCCGGGCTGGAGTCCTGCAGAGTTTCCAGCCCTGGTGGGGAATTCAGGGCCGAGGGGAGAGCACAGAGCTGCCACCAAACAGAGAGAGGCAGAGGAGCCCCAGGAGGGTGAACCCTTCCCTGCTTCCTTCCCCTCCATCTACTATGCAAAAAGACTCCCTGGGCATCATCCTGCTCCCAGCACGATGTTTTTTGGCTGTAAAAGCCCCTCACCTGTGGCCAGGTGTCCTCCCTGCCCTCCCACAGCTGCTGCAGCTGCTTTTTTTTTTTTTGTTGGGGGGAGTTGTACAGGGCAGAGGCCTCAGCACCCCTGGATGTGGATAAGGAGCTGCTTTTTTTCCCCCCTGTAGGATCCGTGGAGTTCTCAGCTCACATCACCTTTATTTTTACACACAATCAAAAAAAAAATAAAAAAAAAAAAGCACATGAAGAAACTATACCAAAAACAGAAAAAAAACAAGAAAAAAAGAAAAAGGTGCATCAAGAACTTACCTCAGATGCTTCGACCACCCCAAAGTTAAAACTAACCTTGAATTTAGGGAAATCAAAGCTGTTACTGTAGACATACAAAGGAGGGGTAAGAACCAGTGGATGTCCCACAGTTCTTTTGGGGCTTTGTCCCCCTTGCAGTGCAATTTCTGTTGTTTTGTTGTCTCAGTTGTTACAAAAAAACAAACAAATGCTGCTTTGCCACCAGTCTGGGAAGGACCAGTTGGGGATCAGCAGAGGGTGTCGGGGGGAACTGCAGGAATTTTCACCCTGGTTTGACTCAGGCAAGTGCCGTGAACTCACAAAGCTCAAAATCCCAAACTGGAGCTGCCAGGTTCAGGCTTGGGATCATTTCCTGCAGCTCCCTCTGGGTCAGGCTCTAGGACAACACTTTATCCTTGGAGAAACCACCTGGAGGAGCTTCCAGGGGAAATGTTGCAGTGTGACTTTGTGGGCTCCTTCTCTCCCACCTCCCGGCTTCCAGTGGGAACGTTGCGTCCCTTGCAGTTAGAAGAAGATTCCCCCCCCCCTAGGGC
>VXBN01002160.1:0-10035 GCA_013397395.1 Sinosuthora webbiana
GGTAAGGGTTAGGGTTAGGGTTTTGATGAATTATCCTTTTCTTCTCTATGGGGTTTTAATGCTAGAAACAGAATGAAAATTTAAAGACATCACTCTTAAGGACTCTAGACTTATGTCCATGGAATTTACAAGCCATGATCTTGTTTCATGAGTTCCTTTCTCGGTTTGGGAAGACATGTATCTGCCAGATAAAAGCTGGAGTTTGCTTTGGAATGAGAAGTGTCAGCCACGCCCCCCTCCCCTTTTTTTTCAATTATATATTTACAATTAGAGGCTCCTAGGGAAAGATTTTTGGGAATCGGAAATAGCAGTTCTTTACTAGTATGTATTACAAAGCAACCAGACTAAAACAAAGAAACAAGCATTAATAACCAAAGACAGCAATTCCAAGAACCTTGAGGGGTTTTGCTTCACAAAACCCAGGGCAGTTCTGTTTCACTGTCCCTGCAAGATCCGCAGGGCACCAAGCTGGAACGGTGGGAAGTCCCGGGCTGGTAGCTGAGATGGCAGGGTGTCCAGGTAGCAGAGGCAGAATGTCCCAGCATGCAGGGGTGTGCAGGGTCACACTGTAGCAAGAGAAGCAGCACCGAAGAAGCTGAAGGTGAGGCAGGGCTGGCCCAGCTCCCGCGGGTGACTGAGAAGGCTCCGGATTCAGGCCGAACCGATGGTAGTAGATATCCCAGGACTGGATCCCTTCAGCCACACCGAAAAAAAACTCCTCCAGTGAAACCGCAGCCCAGCAGCTCTCCCTCTCTCTGAACACCGAAGAAAAAAAGAAGGAACTTCCCCCCCACACACACACACTCCTCAAGCTCTGTCCCCACCTTTGTTTTCGGTTAAGTATCCTTAAGTATCCAATACTTGGTCTCCTTGGTAACTTATGGGTGAAAAAAAAAATTCTTTAGAGAAAAGAAGGAACAAACCTAACCCCCAACACTTCCATACTTATACCTATTTAGCTTTGCAGGTAACCAGTGGATTTCCATTCACCTGTAGTATCAAAATGTCTACTGTCACAACAATCAGTAACGATGTATTGCAGATGACCCAAGACAGTGGTTCACTTTGAGGATTTTTTTTATGCTGTAGAGCACTGTTAGTAGAAGAACAACTCCCATGCCCTTGCCATAGCCATGTGCTGGAAGGAGACCAACCCTGACTAAGATCTTTTGAAGCAAGGCCTCACAGAGGACTTCTGTGCAGTCCCATGGATCTCAAACAGGAAAGTAGTGCCCCTGGACACTCAAACAAACAGAATATCAAATGCTTAAACATTCCAATTTGCCCTAGGTGTTTTCTGCTGTATGTCACAGCCAGTACCTCTGGGTCCTAGGAAGTACAGAAAAGGCAGGAAGAAGGTGTGAGGATACAGCTAAAGAGCAGGACTGGGTGTACTGCTCAGTTCATTACAGAAGTGGAC
Organism: Sinosuthora webbiana; assembly: GCA_013397395.1. Lineage (NCBI taxonomy): Eukaryota > Metazoa > Chordata > Aves > Passeriformes > Sylviidae > Sinosuthora > Sinosuthora webbiana. Next base: position 1,421 of record VXBN01002160.1, read on the forward strand.
ATGTTAGCATTAGTAGGCCGTAAGCCTTGGCAGGCAGTGCGGCCGTGGCAGGCTGTACTCTGAAGAGGGAAGCAGAAGATAATGATATGCTGAGTATGCTTAGCTTAAGCCCATACATGCTTGTACGGGTCTGTGCTTGCCTATGGTTAAGCAATGTTATTAAGAAACATAAGATATGGTTGCTATAGTTACTATTGCTTAAGTGAGCAGCTATTTCAGTAACAGCTGAAAAGGTACATATACTGAAGCTTTGTGATCAATAAACTGACTTTTTGCATCCGAGCAATCAGTCCCATCTCTTGGATCACTGATAGAAGGAAATAAAAGGAGCCTAACTGCAAGTATATTAACTCCATCTCTTCAACAGAAAACCACCGGACAGTATTGCTTTTATACTGAAAAAGGGCATTGCCAGACATCTTCTGGAAGCCAGCAGTCCCAAAAACAAAGACAAGACATTTAGGGCTGGGCAAAGTCACAATAAGGCAATGGGTGTTTGTGTAAAAACAGCCTGTTAAGTAAGGTTGTGTCTAGCTGAGGAGTGACCTGGTCAGTGTACTGGAAATATGACAGGGATTTGAAGCATTCTGTTTTGGATTCCTCTTATGCGTACCCAGAAAAAAAATACTGCTCTATGGAATGCAACTGTAGAATAATTGCAGGGAACTTCAGAGGAGAAAAGCATTGGCTAGCTAGTGAAATGATGAGTGTAGCATTGTGGCAGAATTGTAAAATGCTGCTACCTTCTCAAAGCAGGCCACAGGAACAGCCATTTCAAGTCCATGCACGCATACATGCCTCCGTGGAGGAAAGACAGTAAGGGCCTCCTGTATGATATTTTCCAGCAAGGTTTATTTCAGCATGATGAAGGGATCAGAGACAGGAGACCAGACCATGTGCTGTGTGCCAGCTTAAGTATGGGGTACAGTAGCCAATGATCTGAGGCCACAGGGGTGGTACAAAGGGTACCCTATAGAGGGGTATGAGGGATGAACAGCTGGGGAGGGCAGGGTTAAATGACCAATGAAGGAAGCAATGCAGGGTAGACTGGCAGTAGTTCTGCAAGACATCATGAAGGAAATCTTCTGTTTCAGCCTAGGCAGGGAACCTCTATGGTAAATCTTCCCAGAGGAAAGCCTGGAAGTTTCCCTGAGGGGATTTTTTTGGGTTTCCACAGATGAGTTTCTGGAAAGGCTGCCTGAAGAAGTTCTCACTAGAGGTGAGGAGATGGTTGCAATTGTTTTTGGCCACCTGCCCATATATCTCTGCCTAGGCTAAAGAAAAAAAAATAGCTGCCAAAAAATATACAGGTGCCATTTAAATGGATACAGAATGTTTTTGGCTGACTGAAAACATCCTTATTGTGCCTCATAATTTATACAGATTATCTTTATACAGATAATCTGTTATGTAACTCATGCTGGGTTATAACTATAATACTTTATCTATAGTCATTATACTGTGATGAATAATTGTATATAAACTATTGCATTTCAGCCAGGAAAGAGATTATTTTGTATTAGTTTTTTAACTTAAAAAATTATTGAGTTAAAATGAGGAGTTCTATGCAACCATCCATTGTGGGTCAGCATAAATATGTTAAGTAAGCTAAATCTATGAAAAATCTTATTGTAAAAATGTTGCTGTAACCAAGAGTTTTTAAACACAGAATATATATTTTAACACTGTACTTGAGTAACAATAAAAATAATTTTCTGTGAAAATATTTTACTTGTTGTATTCCTCAAGCAAAATACTCAAAGATTTTTCTGTATGTGTATGACGGGAGTTGTATTTGTCTTCACTGGCACAGGTTAAATGGGCCTAGATTGGCTTGGCTGAGATTTAGCATGAGGAGTATTCCAGCACTGCCTCAGAGAATTAATTTGTCAACGAGACATGGTCTTTCACACATTACATTTTTCTCCTTAGAAGAAAAAAGGAGAGGAAGCAAGGGAATCACTATTACACACAAGACTTCATCAACCTGCATGAGCTATGCTCCTATTAGAAGCAGACTATAATGTAAAGGTACCTTTCTTGTTCTGTCTTTGCAATGTGACAGTTTTCTATGAACCTCCTGTTTTTAGCTAATTCAGTTCTACTACATAGCCCTAACATTACTTTATTACATTCCTAATATATTTTTGTAAGATGAAATCCCTAATTTAGTATCCTATATTCTTTTGCTCTGAGACTACATGTGAAGGCAGAACTTTAAAATCAAGTGGGAAGAGTTAGAATGCTGACGTGAATTTAAAAAACATGCATCAGGAAATGCATAGTTGAAATTAACTAAGTTTCCCCCCTTTCCCTTCCCTCCTTCTCTCATCTTGTTTCCTATGAACACAACTCCATCTTTGAAATACCAATTGCATTTCCCCAGCATCATGCTTCACACAGAGACTGTGGTTATTTAAGTGTTCATGAGACCTCCATGGAAAAGAACCAAAAAAAAAGGTGCATTTCATATCACGTATGGAGTACATGTCTCCTATGCAGCCTGTCATAAAGGGAATGACTTGGGGATAGCTTCACACCTGCTTTAGAGATTTGACCCACAGTCAGCCTGCTGCAGAACTTTTTTTATTGACTGCTGCTTTCTAACCTTTGTTCTGCTTCCCTGCTTCTCTGCTAGCCCCATAACTTGGCTATCAGATCACAGGTCTCTTCCCAAAACCACACTGTCGCTATTATGTTACGAATGGTGGCAATAATGACATGTTGACTCTCTGATCTCCAGGACAAGAAAGCACGATTTTTATTTTTCACCCTCCTTTTATAAACAGTTCCAAGGAAGAAAAAGATTGGACTTTCAGGACAACACCCCTCAACTGTTTTTTACAAGTAAACAACAAGTTACAAAAACACCACCTACTAACGGTTTTCCTTAGCCATTTTCCACCTTAACGGTTTTTCACCTTCCAAGGATTGTTATTGATTCCTCCTCACAATTTCTCAGGCCATTGTGAGAAAGTTATGTGACTTGATTTCACACAGACTCAGACTCTGCTGTTACTGTCAGATCTCTCAGTATCCACACCACGAAAATGTCCAAAAGTATACATATGGGTGGATCAAGCAGAAGCAGAATAATAAGGGATTGCATCTTTTATTGTGGAAACAGACTCTTCAATCCACACACAAATTAGAAAGTAAAGACATTTTTAAAGTCAGGGGTGTGTCTGTGGGAAGATATGAGGGGATGAAGATAGACATGTCACATAATGTCATTGAGTTTCCAACCTGTTTCAAGAGTTGTTTAAACAATTCAGTGTTGTGAGACAAAGCGCAGAAATGCAGAGACATGCTCTGCTGGGCATGGACAACTGAATATCTGTAAGCATTGCACACATCAAAAGTAAGCACAATAATGGCAGTAAGTTAGTATTAATTCAAAGGTAGAAACACTATTTTGACTGGTTCACATTACCATGTATAGATACTCCCCAGCTGCAAATTTTCTAAGGCAGATCAGGCTTGGGGATGGTGGGAGGAATTCAGTAACACAGAAAAAAGAATCACAAAATTCATTACCAGGTAATCTCAATATATAGCTTCAAAACCTCCCTTTTGCTTCAGTCCCTATGATGGAGAAGCAAAGGTCACTTTGATATGGTGTCAAAAGGAAGTGTTACATGAAACACAACGCAGTGTGCAGAGGGCATAACAGACATTTCTGTTTTAAATTACTTATGACCTGAAAGTAATCAAAAAACCTGAGAAACCAAAGAAAATTGTGGGAAGAAAATGGTAGAAGAAAGCAGAAAATTACTTACCTCTAAAAATAAATAGAAGTATCAGCTATGATTCCTCTAGCAATGGGCTACTTGAAAAATAGCTAGAGTGACACAGATGTCTGTGGTATACTGATATCAGCACTCTTTTCCACAAAAGCAACTTGGTTCAAAAATTTGTATTCACACACCATTTATCACAGCACACTGCTCTTCTCCAGTAAATAGGCTGTGGGACAGAGCTCCACTCATTTAAACCTTCCTGACATTTCTTATTTTTGGAATGAGAAACACCATTCTTACTGATTTTATTAACATGGTTCTTTGAGGTCTCTGCCAGAGACCTCATCTGTTTAAGGTACTGTATAAATACCTCATAGCAGGTCCATGCTGCTTCTCAGAGGAGTAATGACCACAGCTCTGCCCTGCTATTTCTCTCTTCCCTTGCCTTGATGATGAAGACTATATTTCAAAAAAAAAAATCTTCTGCAAAATAAAATATGTTATTTCAAGGGTCCAGTTATGCAGAAAAAAATATTTTATGCAGTCAGCTGTGAAATACACACATACTTGATTTCAAGCTTTCGAGTCTTATTGATACATTATGCATCTTGCAAGCATATAGTTTGTATTAATTGCTAGCTATTTATAAATTTAGGAGAGGACAAAAACAGGATGAAAAAATATTAAATATTATTTCAAGATAATAGGTTAAAAGGTTTTCAGGTAGAAAAATTATGATTCTTAAAAGTGTTATAATTCAGACTGGTTTGCAGGAATAGCACACTTAGAATGAGATGCATATTGCTGCAAGAAATTTTTGCTACTTTTTGGTCAGGTTGATTCAATTAAGAGGAAAAAATTTTTCATTTACAGAAAAATAAAATATCTGATGTAGCTGAGTCATTAAAAGGCTGGTTTTTTCCCTATTTTCTTGGGGTGAGATTCAGTACAGAATCCTGACATGGAAACTAATATTTAGCAAATTGTGAAATGTCATCCTTATTACATTTTGGTAATAACTCTTACAGCAGTTCATTCATAGAACGAAATATTCTCAGATGTGTCACTAGCTGGAAGGAAATAGCAGTGTCTACATATGTTTTTTAAGGGGTCCAAGTCCCTAACTTAACTCTTACATCACTTTCACAATACAAATACAGTTTTACATTTTAATACCCACTCCATTGTATTTGCACTAGTTTTATTTTAATGATAGTAATAGCTGGTAAAATATGTAGCTCATGAAAAGAAAAAAAGTAAAGTTTCAGAGTCTGACATCAAAGTCTAAAGTGTTTTGCCTTTGGTTCATCTGCCTTCCCCTCCTTGCTTTCCCTCTTACAACTTCTGAAAACACAAAACTAACATAAACCCTCTGTTGAAACAGATGAAACTGCCAGGTTTCCTGGGTGCCTTCAATTCATCAGATGTGACGAGTTCAACCAAGCATAGGAACCTTGACATTAAAAGTGTGTCACTCCCTATTTTCAGTGAAATAATGAATAATCCTCTTTGGTGACACAAGCTGGGTCAATTAATTATTATTTTGCTCTTTGGTCATTTTGTATGCAAACATATTGAATTTCTACATACTTCCAGCAGAGACTAACCTACACAGCTTCTGCAAGTGGCTCGTAAGAGCAGTCAGTGAAGGAGCTGAACCTGCTAGCAAGCTCTTTAATAATTAACAGACCCCAGAAGCAGACCCTTTTTTCTCCTACTTCTGTCTGCTGTGAACAGCACTGACAACTTTTCAAGTTACTTCGGCTCCAGCAGGAAGAATGCTCTTCTTGTGGTTTGATAAGGGTTGGCCAAATTCCAAGCACCCACAAAAGTTGATCGCTCACCCTCCTCCACCACAGTTAGGCAGAGGAGAGAGGAAAGAAAATTTAACAAAGGGCTAATGAGTTGAAATAAGGACTGGGAGAAAAACACTCTAAGAACGAAACAGGTTCAAATTTAAAGGTACAAAGTAAATTTAGNGACAGGGCATGGGGGTTTTGGTCAGTTTGTCACTGTAGATCTTTTTCTATTCTCTCAGGGAGACAAGTCTTTTCTCTGCTGTGCTGTGGGGTCTCTCCCACAGGCAAACAGTCTTTCCAAAACTGCTGTGGTGTGTGTCACTAATGTGGGGTGCAGTCTTCTAGGGATAGGCTGCTCTAGTTTGGAAGCAAGGGCCTTTTTTCTCTATCTCTATTTGGGTCTTCCACTGGATCACAGCTTTCTCTAGCATCCACCCACTCCAGTGTTAGCACTTTTCCCACTGCTGCAAGTGTATTTCTGAATTCCCCATGGATTTCATGGATTACAGGGGCAGAGTTTGTTTCACAATAATCCTCACTACAGCTTGCAGAGGAATCTCAGTTCTGGGACTTAGAGAACTTCCTCCCCCCTGTTTTCCTGGAGAAAGATTATTTTGAGATAGGATAGTTGTTTGCCAGGATTATTTTGAGAAGAAGCTTTCTTGAGAAATTTTTCCTTGGGAAAAAGTTAGCAGCTGCTAGCAGGCTAAAATCTCTCAGACCCAGAAATATCAGGGCCACAATGGTGAAAACTTCTAGCAGCTTCTAACAGAAGCCATTTCTGTGGCCCTTCACCGCTACCAAAAACTAGGTTGTGCCAAATCAACACAGCTCTGTACTCAAACTGGACTGAGGAAGAAGATAGATTATGTCAGCTGTGCCCCATCTGAGTGTAGGGGGAAAAAACATGAAATAGGAAGAAAAAAAAAAAAAAAGTCAAGAAGCAAACATCTGTGGAGATAGCTGAACTATGAAGGTATTTTTAAAGTTTGGGCATGTGGGGGCTTTATGATGTTAATCACTGTCCTGATGTTTTCTCTAGTGCAAATGCAGGAAGATGTGCATGTAGGGATACCATTATAACTTCCCACCTTTTTGAAAGGGCTGACATTATGTTTTTAAAATTGAATACTTAAACTATATTCTGATTTCTCACTAATGTAAGTTTTCTGGCATATCAGTCCCATGATATCTCTTAGATAGTGCTGAAGAGGTTACTAATTTTGCTATCTCACAGCAACTAAGTATATGACCTGGAATTCAAATTTAAGACTTTGTTTTGCAGATTTTTGTCTTCAGTTATCTCAACAGAGATATACATAGCTATGTTTCTTTCTCTTCTTCCTGCCCCACCCAGACCTCTGCTGAATTATTGAATGTATCAATACACATTTATTGAGAAACTCTGATCCTTAATTCCAGGTACTGAAAATTAATTTCCATCTGCTAATGGAAAGGATCAAGCAAAACAAGAATATCTATTAACTTAGGGTCTAGGACTACCAAAAATTATGCCTCATGGATCTTATGGAATAATCAAGGATGTGGAAAGAAAAGGAAGGTGTTTAAATTATTTGATTTACCATTTGTACCCAGGCACAAATTCCACTGTCTACTATGCTATTTACAAGAGTGATACTAATGAAAAAAAAAAAAAAAAAGACAAATTGAATTTACATTCTGAATATATTTCATAAAAATCAACTCTATGTTACACTTTGTTGTGATGCTGTAACATGTTAAGGGAGTAGGTGCAACAAACTTCAAGCTGTGCATACTTCATTGTTTCAAATTAAAGCAGAAGACCAGCTTACATCCAACAGCAGGTTGGCATTTCATTTTTTTTTTTCCTTTATTCCTTAGAAGACATACTCAAATCTGCAACTCTCAGCCTTATTTTGCCCTTTAAGCAAGGATGTGCAATGCTTTTGGAATGCAAGTTCCTCAGAGTCAGTATTTCCCTTATTTATATTTATTTTATTTATATTTGAATTTCTTAATATAATTGCTCACATCAAAAAGATAAAGCTTTGATCTTTGAAATCATATTGACCTGGAGTTAATTTGGCAATATTAATAATATTATATAACAATATTGATAATATATTATTACAATACTTATATATAATTATTATTACAATAATATATTATTACATCATTATTATTAATATATATTTTCTATATGATGACAATATTTATATATTGAATTAAGTTGTAACTCAGAAAAGTCCAAGATACAATAAAATTAAACAATGTTACTGTGTTTTACAAGATACTTGATCTTAAATAGAGGAAAAATTTCTGAGTAGGAACTGCCTTGCTCATTGCACCTGACTTTAGAACCTCTTTGGACTTCTGGAGAGCCATGCCACCTCACTCTTGCACCAGTTACCCAGGGTATCTGCCCAGGGTCACAGCTGGCTGACTCTTCTCCTGCTGAGCCAGGACAGATGATGATGACAACAACATCCAGGCCTTTCACCAGGCACTCTACCACCACCATTGTCATGTCTGTTTTGAAAGCTGAATAGTGATGATAGGATGCGTACTCAGGGTACCCTCTCACAAGGAAAACATCCTGCTTTGTCACTTCTACTGTACACTGCGATTTGCAAAGCTTTTCTGGTAGCATGGAGCAAACAGCAAGGTTTGAGGTTTTAGTGCAAACACAATGTGGAAAGGGAAGGATGTTATTCCAGGTGTTAACGTAGGAAAACTCATAATCACGGGAGATGATTATGCTGGTGCTTTATTGAGAGCTCTGGGAGCTGGGGTACAGACCCAAACCCAACTCCACCAGATGTTCAAAATAGACAAGGTTTTATACTTTCTTGTTACATGAGTATACATGTTAATCATTAAATCCTGTTGTTCCATTGATTTTACCCAAGGATGAATTTGTAACAATCAATTCTCATGATTCTGGTATAAGATAATAATAATATTCAGCTACCACACAATTGACAATCATATGATATATCATATGATGACTAGGTACAGTTTCACCTGACCCAGGAGAATATCTTACTTTATTTCCAAAGCCTATGTGTTCCACTAAGAATCATACTTATCCCCA
>VXBN01002160.1:10120-211914 GCA_013397395.1 Sinosuthora webbiana
TGATTTATTACCTAGGCAAAGTTATACTTGATTTGGTTAAAACAATAGCATGAGCATAACATCCTGATTGCAGTGGAGCTGATGTTCTGTTTCCCAGCCCTGCTGTTTCAGTAATCATTTTAACCCTATACTATCACAGGGACAATCCAATGCCTACCCAGTAATGCTTGTATTAACCCCCAAACCTTTTCAGAGGAATATGGTCTGTTACATACTCTGGATGCCTATTAATTTTACTTCCACAGTTATTCACGCAGAAACACTTGCTCTGTTTAGCTGCCCCAGACTTGGTGCTGCCATCTAGGCCTGCTAATCCCATAGCTCTGCCCTTGTGCAGTGGTGATGTCAGATTATGTCAAATAGAGACTATACAACACAATTATAGGAATGCTTGTACCTGAGTACACATCTCTGAAGAACCCCTGCTTTGATTTTCTATCAAAACCCCTCTGCTGGTGTGATTTTCTAGCCAAACCCTCTCTGCTGTTTGCTCCTAGGTAGAAAAGGCAACAAAGAAAATCAAAGAGTGCTAGCAGCTCTACTGAAGTAAATGCCTTATCAAGGAAGAATGAAAACAATACTCACACTTAAATTAGTTAGATTTCAAAGGGAAAATAATTGCGAGCAATGTCAGCTTCTGTCGCTAGATGGACATGAAATGAAGGACACTCACGCAGACAGTTGTCAGAGCAAAAAAAGAGACCTTTATTATTTCGACCTTGATTTATATAGATTTTGGACAATGATCAGGGATTGGACAATGAGGTTGACACCTCTTCGACCGAAGTGGTCAAACGAGAAGTCCATCAACTGTCCCTCCTCCAGAGAGGAATGCGAAAGCAATCACTTTGTTTATGTTACAATCTGTGAGAAACTCCACTACAAAAATGCAAACATCAGAAGGCTGAAAAAGATCAGGGTGACAAGCTTCTATGATTTGACTCTTGGAGTGATCATTCAAAATGGCAAAATGGTAATGGCAAAAGCTTTCTTTCCTCAGCAGCTTGTCATTCTGAGTAGATGCATGGTGAAAGAAAGTGATTTACTGAATGCCTACAAAATACATCAATGCTGAGCAAGGTTAGGAGGATCTTTAGGTTTTCTCCATCCATATTTTGTAAGACTGGTTCCATGAGTGCTAGAGATCCACAGATACCTGATTATTATCCATATTTGCCAGCTTCAGCCAACTCCCATCTAGGAGGTTGTTTATAAGCACCCCTGTTTGTGCTTCCATGAAAAGTCATGGGTTCAAACATTGCCTCCAACTTTGGAGCAAGATGAAGAGTTGAGGACATATAATCCTATGGAAGCTTTGGTGAGCACTGAACTCAAGTGATGAATCTGTCAGAACAGTTTAATCTCCATCCTGGGTAGGAAAGAAAGTCCAGGATCAAACAGTTTGGAAGCTGGGGGAGAAGTACTGATCCTCTACTCTTCTCAGAATAAATATAATGCAAAATAAAAGATACTTTCACTATTTACTAAATAGCATATGGATCTAGCTTATCTTTGCTCTCTCTGGTATGATTTTGCTTTTCTTGGAAAACCATCTGCTTTGCCCTGGAATAAAAAGAATAATGAAAATAATGCACTCGTAAAAGTGCTGTTACCATACTTCCTTTCACCAGGTATTTTACCATCTTTAGTATCTCTCTTGTGCATGCCAGGAAACTTGGAAATGCTTTTTCACTCAGCCTTTCAGATTTGAATGTTGGGTCATATTCAGGGCAGAATGCAAGTTGCAAAACATGGCTATTTCAGTAGTGTCATTTTAGATAACATCATGTACAAGACACAGAGAGAAGCTGTTGCCAACTAGAATTGTGATTGCCAAACAGAATTGCTGAATTATTATGTGGTGGGTTTTCCTACCTGCTCCAACATTACAGAGATAATAAAGATAGACATTTCACTCAACTTCCCACCAGTCAGCTTGATCATTTTTTGCAAGAGAAGATAATGGCCCAAATATTTTCCTAAGTAGTTCAGCATTAGACTCCAAAGCATGAGTTGCTTTTTGGGGTTTTTCTCACCAAGTTCAACCATTTTTCTTCTCTTCCATGTACATGAAGCTAGGGAGTAGATCAAAAGGTCTCTCAAAAAGGGACTCATACTTTTTGTTATTTCATCCCGTGTTTGTCATCTATATGCTAGGCTTGAGGAGGAAACCAGCTTTTAGTTCCCTGACAAGAGCTCCAGGACACCATGACTTGCACGTTCTAGGATGACCATGGCTCTGTCACAGTATGTGCCATTAGACTCTTGCTCAAGGCCAACCATGCACAGGTGTTATTGGGGCATTGTAATGACATTAAATAGTATAAACTTATTTCTGGAAACAGAAATCATTTACTCCTGCAATAGTCAGTTCTCATCTATTTGCTTCAATTTCACATTCTTTTAATGAGGAACATGGTGAAAATATCATGAACTTGATGAAAAGAGTAATATGTGAGCACAAATGAAACAATGTTATTAAGTCTCAATTAAAAAAAAAAAAAAAGGCATATTGTTTGCTAAACTCAACAACATCACTGACTTCAGCATAACATAGCCTTTCCTCTTTTTTTGGTCTGAATTTACAGTACCTTAATGTCCCTTTGTTTCCCAGGGAGTTCCACACACCAGCTTGAAAAATCATAGAAAATAGGGACAGAAGGGAATTCAGGAGTTCATCTAATCTCCAAACTTCTTGACACATCACGTCACCAATGTAATTTTTGAGACATGATTACTTAAGCAGCTCTTGAAATCTTTACCTGATGAAATTTTAATATCTACTCTGCGTAATCTATTTCAATTCTGTGTTACCCCTATAGCTACCAAGCATGCTTTCTAGTATCATAGCTGTGAGCCTCAAGCATAACATCAAGAACTAAACAAATGGGAACCTTCTAAGCATAAAATGTTTTTTGTCTAGCCTATGATTACCAGACAAGCAAAGAGAAAAAATTACTTGCTTTTACCATTGTGTCTTGTAAATATTTGTAAGATGTCTACAGAAAGTAACAGATTTAATCCAGCCATACTTTCAATCTGTTCTTGAAGTAGTTGGAGTTGTCAGTTAGTGCCTTCACAAGCAAATACTTTAAAAGAAAACAAGGTTCTGATGCCTTGTAATGTTATAAGTAAATAAATGTTTCCATGGGTTAAAGGTTAAGTGTTGTGAGTAATGTTTCTGAAAGTTATGTGTTACAGGTTGTAAAGGTAAATGTTTCTGAAAGTTGTGTTAAAAGTTGTAAGTTTAAAGTTGTAAGATAGTTATAAGGGAGATAATGGCTTGGTGGACACTTAGGGTGAAAAAGTGGTAACTGTGCAAAGAGATGGCATCATGTAAGCGGCATCAGTGCTCTGACCCCAGATTGGTGGATGCAATGGACCAATCACTTGATGCCCTGGCCAAATGATTGGTCCAGGATGATCCTCACTAAAGGCCAATCAGACCCTGGACAATGAACCAATCGGACAGAGGATGCTAAGTGCACCAATCAGGACGGAACAAGAGAATATAAAAGGGACATTGGGACTTTGCTGGGTGTTCTTTGGTGGAACTTCAAGTCCTAAGGAGCACCCAGTGTTTTTACACTGTTTCTTTGGATTTTTTTTCTGGCTTGTCGAGTGGCGCCTGGGCTTATCTCGGGCTCCCATCTTTGGTGTTCTCAAAAATAAACGAGGTGTCTTTTTTTTGTTCCATCTGAGTCCCTGCATAGTTTATTACAGTAATCTAACACATTTTCCAGCCATGTTTGTAAATATATGCTTTGATGCAAGTATTTTCCAGGTAAACCTTCTAAGCAACTTGTCAGTGCATCAGCATGTCAGAATGTCTCAAACACCCCTGTGCACAGTGAGCAAACTTTTTTGCCTTATGGCATTACAATTTGAATGAAAGTTTTCCTTGCAAACCTAAAAAGGTGGACTTAGTTATCAGGGCATGAATGCAGGCATGAACCTTTGGGATTATAACCACCAAGCAATAGTTTAAACAATTATTGCATCATGGCATGAAAGCTCGTGTAAATTATAGCACTGTAAGACTACATGGTTCACCAGGTATGGAAACCAAACATCAGTGGAGGCAGATTGTTGCCACTTGAGAAATTGAGACATTGCCATGAGCCTCAGTCCTGCGTGCTGCTGAAAGAACAAAAAAGGGAGGAGAAAAACTTAGAATATTAAATTACGCAATTAGGTATGGCACACTGGATTTTGCAGTCACTACTCTTCTCGTGTTGCAGAAAAACAATCAAGAAAAACAGTTGCAGCTACCCAAGGTGTAATAATGTCTCTCCACCAGCAAATATTTTTTAAAGAGGGAAAAGGTCTGTCTGATACAACTAATATTTTCATTCATATGTTGTATTACTGGGAGCTTCCTATGTCAGCTTAAAGAATAAATAATTAAATTCATCATTTAAAGAGGAATTCAGTAAGTAACTCCATTAAACAATCAATTCTTTTTGCTTGTTCAAGTTTTATTATTTGACTACACTTTACTCCAAGAGTAACACAGAGTGATGTGCTGAGTTACCCAATGGGGTAGTTTTTGAGAATTAGAAGGGGAAAAACACTCTCTTCTCCTGTTAAAAACTATACTCTCTACTGTCTTGATTTGAGACAATTTAAATTAGAACACTGAAATAAGTTGCCTTCCTTTACAGGCTCAACAAATCCCTTTCCACCAATAAGAAATGAATACAAGTAGATATAATTGAAAAAAAAATAACAGTTTAATAGGAAGCAGAACAGCAATAGGAAAGAAAAAACAGCAAGTAACCATCAGATACAAAACAGCTAAATCTTGCGGGCTGCCCAGAACAAAGAGAGACCAAAAATGCCAGGGACACCCTCTCCCAAGATGACACTCTGCAGCTAGGCATAGAGATAGAAGGAAAAAGAGAAAGGTGGTGTCACGTCTTCCCCCTACCTTGGGAGGAAGACTCACTGAGAAAGGAAGCTGGCATGCTCTGATGATGGCTGGAAACTCAGTCAGGGCTAGAACCCATGGAGGGACTTCACCTTTCTCACAGCAGGAGGTAACAGGAGCAGTCAAGGGAGAGTGGCTGGGCTGGGGTTATTCCACAGTCTTCTTGGCTCAAGTGCTGTTGGCGCATTTGGAGCAGATTGGGCTGGGACAAAGGCTGCCCCCACTTGGCACGGTGGCAACAGGCAGGCCCCTGTAGAATTTGCCCCAGTTCAGCCTCTCTGAGACAAGGAAAAAATCCCCAAAAAACTGAAAGGAGGACCCAAAAAGGAAAAGCCTCGGCCCACACTGCCTCAGCTCTATAGCAAGAAACCAAGAGCCAAACCAAGTGGACAGAGAGAGAGCTCTGCCCAAGGCAAAAGCCAATAAGCCAGTGTGGCAAAAATCATGCAGCAAAGAGACCGAACTGTGTAGTAATGCATTTCCACACCCAAGCAGGTGCTTCTATATAAGAAAAAAAGTTTCAGTTTACCTTTGATCATGCAAGGAAGTTAACCAAAATTTTCCATAGCCTTCTCACTGTAATTGACTCGGTGCCAGCACAGGGCGGGGAAACTGGTTGGATCTTTGGGGTGGTTCTCAAAACCTGTAGCTGTTTCGTTGGCAAACTGCCAATGGAACCCTCCTGGGTCATTCAGTACTTAAAGATGAGCACAGAGGTGCTCTGGGCTTTTTTTGGTTGTCTTAGCAAGATGTCAGAGGTTTCTCTAACACCTGTGCTCAGCTTTTCTTTTGTTTCTGTATTGTTTGTTATTTTGCTTTTATTAAAACCTTTACTTTACAAAACACACCTGAAGAGCCATCACACAAAATTATTTTAAACTATTCTGAGAAGTGCAGGACACCCTCAGAGACTGATTTACACACAGCTCATAACACTCTGGCCATGTGTTAAACTGCATCAGAACTGCCTGCCAGAGGAACTTTCAAATGCCTGTGGTACCAACCCCTGACCTCACAATTCTGTTTCTGGCTGCACCTTTGGACCTTAAAGAGGCAGCAACAGTGTTTAGGTACAGATGGATGTGGAATACAATAACATTTTGGGTTATCCCAGGAAACCCATGAAGCTGTTAGTGGTCCTGTTTGAGGCAAGTAAACAAACAAACAAACAAACAAACAAAAAGCAACTTGTATGTGCTCTTTATAGTCCTCACAGGAAAAAACAAAAAGAGGTTTGCATATTGTCAGTTTGTCATATTGTCAAGAATTTCCCCATCTATTTATAATTTGCTGATACTAAGATAAGCACCAAATTTTTTATATTTGTTGAGGGCTGGAACAATGCTGGGAACAAGCCAGAGTGGTAAAATGAAGACTTGACTGTAGAAATTCCAAAGTTATTAATATAGTGATGTAGAGGAGTTCATTAAGAGAAAATCACTATATAATTTTGTATGTTCTTTGAAAAACTTTATTCTGTGTTAGCCTCTATCAAAAGAACTGGAAGGAATCTAGGGTGTGTAAATCAAACTTATGTCATGTGGTTACTAATTGTGGTCCTTATTGGCTGAGTATGTAACAGAATACCTTTCTGAATTTAGGATGTAGAAAAGTTCCAAAATTATATTAAATCCTCTGAAAGCTGTGCTTTGAATTTATGAATGGCTATTACATAGTCCCTTGAAAAATCAGGTCTTCAGTGTTTCTAGCTGGGTGTCTGCCACAGTACAGCTAGTCTGTAGCTGGACAAGATAAATCTGGCCATAATAAATCCAATTCAGCTGACCTGGCTCATTGTAGAAAAGATGTGGAACAAGTCCCGGGGTGAACAATGATAGGACAGATTTGAACTTAAACAGAGATCCTCAGCCAATCCTGTTCAAGCCTAGGTTCAGACACACCACTGGCCAGAGATCTGGGTGGAGAGAGATTCCCAACCAATCTGCTGTCTAGACCCATGAGATTCAAATCCCCTATAAAAAGAGCAGCCATATTAAACTCATTGCTGTTTATTGAGGATGCTTGATGAGTTTGTGTCATTTCTGTCTCAAACCAATGACCCCTTATGTAATCGGTGCCCAAAATAAAAGTTAAAACAATAATCTTACAATTTGTTTTTATATATAAGAGATGACGGTGATGATGATAATGATGATGATAACAATGCTCTAAAAACTGTACTGACAACTGTTCTAAGCAAAAAGAAAAAAATTATATGATGAAATAATCCAAACTGCTCTAAAGGAAAACTAATGTGCAGTAAATAGGATTGAGATTTTCTATAAAACATCTAAGTCTGACATTGAAAATTGAATAAGGGCTAAAGGTATGAGCTATATATATATAATACCCTTCCACACCTAGAGTCACAGTGCAACTACCAAAAGGTTTACCATTTGCTAAACTCAGCATTTCAGAAACAATTTGCCTCTCTTTCAGATGTAAAACATGCCTTTCAGATGTAAAACAGAATTGACTGTGGATGCATCTTGTTCCAAAGACGCTGCCCTGCTTCAGGACTCATAGCATACAAAGAAACCTTAGCAAGCCCTTGCTGTCTACTACAAAGTGATGCCCTAGACAACACCTGTCTTAGCAGATAGATCTGACCAATGTAATCACTGGTGTTGGGAAGCTGACATCCTGACCAGACAGTTTTTAATATGTTGCATTTTGGGATTAGGCATTATCCCACTCTTGGATAAGCATCAGCAGGGTCCCAAAGACCAAGTCCCAGTCGTGATTAAAGCACATGCCTTCTTACTTATTTTCTTCCATAAGGAATCCAGTTGATGTGCTGAAAGACCACTCCACAAGGTGAACTGAAGTGCTGTAAAACCAGGCCACCGTGGGATTCATTTCAAGATTACCTTTCTGATCCAAAGAAGCAGACTGATTTTTCTATGTAATTACATATGTTAAGAGCATCACAGCACTCCACTGGCATTTTGAAAGATCAGGTGTCATCATTTTATTAGTAATATTTCTGGAAGGGGCTTTGTTTTAAGAAAAAAAAATTCTCAGTCACTAGTAGTCCAAAACGTAATAGTGCTTTTTCCTAAATATCACTATATTTTATAGGAATTTATTTTAGAAACACTATTTGTTTCTAAAAGTGTTTTTCTGTAACACCAAAATATACATGATGAATAGAGTTAGCTTTTTTTGTCTATTTATTTTAACCAATTACCTGTCATGCAGTCCTATTTGGATAAAATAGGTTGCTGACTGATGCTCTACAGCACTAAGTTTAATGAAGCTTATGTGTGGTTCTAAAATATAAGGTCTCTAGCATGGCAATGAGGGTAAAATGCTGTACACTGGGTGCAACGCCTCTGGTGGAAAAGACAGAGGCCAAAAGATTGAGTCCAAACTAGGCAATGGCCTCCCTCATTACCACTGAAAATCAAAATCCAAGTTTTACTTCAGGTTTATGTCTGGTCCCACTGTAAAAGGCAGAGTCAGGCAGGATTTAGGGAGATTTCTCAGACAAAAATGAAGTGCAAAAGCAGCAATATTATATCTGAGAACTGTTTATTGATAAAGATGAGTAAGTGTTCTTAACAAAGGGGGATAGAAAAGAGAGCATAGAGGGAGAAAGAGAGACGGAGACAGAAACAAGACAGGGACAGATTATTACCGCTGTACCTTGAGCACCCTGTTAGCATCAAGTCAGCAGATGGAGCTTGTGTGCTGCAAGCTGCGATGTATCTGTGCAGCTCTTCTGAGAGGCCAGGCACAATTTCCTAGCAATAGTGGCAGCGTGTCTCCAGCGCCGGCAAACAACTGCTGTGGGCTGGCTGCTGCGGGAAATGTGGAAAACACAGCGGCAGAGATGGCTGTGGGCTGGGTGCAGGCAGTGTCTCCTGAAATTTGCAGGGAAACCCCAATAAAGAAGGGAAGTCAGCAAAGCAAACGCAGCATACAACCAATATCATCAGTGCTACGTTTCTCCTTTATTCTGTGTAAGATGGCAGGTTTTATACACTATGTATAGTTTACACTTACAGATGATTTCTCATTGGCACACAGAACAAGAAAGAATGCAAACACTTGTTGTTTAATAAACTGTTTAAGGTAGCTACCGTGTCCACACCAATTACTATACTATAAAACCCTTTGACCCTTGTTAACACCTTAAGTGAGAATATTAACTATGACACACTCTTGGCCCTAATTTCTATCTGCGCCACTGAGGCCTTGATGCTGTGGCCTTGGTCCAGTCTGGGGCCTGGATCCAGTCTGGGTGGTTCAATCACAGCAATATCTCCTACAGTCTCCTCCATCAGGGAAAACAGTGGAGCACAAGGCTGTCAGGGTGACGAGCTGCCTCACGGAGGTGGCGAAGCAAGGCAGGACAGGTGCAGACAGGAAAGTAGGACACCAGAGAAGAAAAGGTGAGGGTGGGAGGAGGGCCAAGCTGCCCCTCTGATAGAGTCTTTCTTTCCGTCCAAGAAACCCAAAGAAAAATGGCCCCCATTGTTAACTGCTTTTATGCATTAAGGCTCCTTCCATAGCCGGATTTCCTGGGCATTTTCTCCTGGGCATGGGGGCATCTGCCCCGCCAGCAAGTGGGGATTCACTTGCAGCCTGATCATGGAAGCTTTCTCTGCCCTGACTGGCTGTCAGGTGAAGTCTCCCTGGGGTCAGGGCTGCCAGCACGTCTACAGCCTCTAGAGTAATTTTTCACCTCAGGTATAACATATTGAAAGGAATGAGGGACTTGTATTTACAAACAAACTGTGGGTCTGCTGATAAATTAAGTTAGATTAAGAGAGATGAAAGAAACAATGAAAACGTGAGAAATGTGAGAAACAACAAACAATGTGAGAAAGAAACAACGACTGCTCACTTTAAAATTTTAAAGGTTTATTAAACCCCAACAACACAGCAAAGGGATTGAATAAGGAAAAAGAGACAGTGCTGGGTGCTTAGTTGCAGACAGAGGCACATTCACAAAACAGCAGCTCCACCTTTTATACCCCTGGTCTTGCATCAGCCAAATACATTTTTATAAACGCTCCTTATATGTCCCTGGCTGCTGGAGTCCAGGGCATTCTTCTGGGCGCCCTGGGAGGCCACAGACCTCGGCAGAGATGTTTGGAACTCGCGCAAGAGGGTTTGGGATCTCTACAGGGCAGGTCTTGGAGCTGTACAGGGGAGTTGTAGTAGGCCCTGGCACAGAGCCCAGGAGGACACTGCCTTTGACTTCAGCCCATGGGAATGGCTTCTAACATTGCGAGAAGAATTACAAACCACAAAGGTGTGAAAACAGTAGTTTAGCTTAGCACAGGGTGAAAAATTATGTAGTTTTGAGTTCTTAGAATATAGGTGCATGGGAGGCAAGATGGAGGATTTAGGGTGGTGCCCTGGATTCTTCCTTCTTCTCCCCTGGACTCCGTCTTCTGGTGACGGTGGCACAAAGTAGTTTAAGGAGGTTGGGTCAGAGTAGAGTTGACCCCTTTAGTATAGGTGATAGGCATTGGAACATAACTGTAAATAGGTGATACGTAATTTTCTGTATAAAGGGGCTGCGACATCCCACTGCGGGGGGAGACGCCTCGTGTCTTAGCTGTTCAGACCTCAGCTGGGCACAGAGAACATTGTGAGATATGAAATAATAAACAACATGAGAAATCAGGAAAACAAGACCTTGAAGACTCCGCTTCTTTCTTGCAACCTGGCTCAGGGCTTTCGGAGGCAAAAAACTCTTAACCACCTAAATCTTGGGTGAAGAACAAAACCTGAGACCTGGCCCCTTCCAAAGTCTGCCAGTTGACTTTTCTTTCCCATCCACTGGTGAAGACCTTCTTGCAGTCTGATTGGAAGTGAGGTGTTGTCATGTCAAGCCACCCCAGCAACAAGCTTTCCCCATTCCCAATTGCCCCATGCAAGAGGCACATGTACACACCCTCCCTCTGTTGGAGTCCAGGGCATTCCTTTGGGTTCCCTGGGAGGCCACAGACCTCGGCAGAGAGGTCTGGGACCCAAGCAAGAGGGTTTGAGATCTGTACAGGGGGGTCTGGAATCTGTACAGGGGGGTTGGAGACCCTGGCACAGAGCCCAGGAGGACAGAGTCTTTGACTTCAGTCCATGGAAAAAAGTTTCTAACACTGAGAGAAGATTTACAAGTCAAAAAGATGTGACAGACAGTAGTGTAGCATGTCACAGGGTGGAAAATTTTGTAGTTTTAGGATTCTTAGTATGTAGGTGCATGGGGAACAAGATGGAGGATTTAGGGTGTTGCCCTGAGTTCTTCCTTCTTCTCCCCTGGCCTCCATCTTCTGGTGACGGTGGCACAAAGTAGTTAAAGGAGATTGGGTCAGAGTAGAGTTGACCCCTTTAGTATAGGTAATAGGCATTGGCACATAATTGTAAATAAGATGTACATAGTTATCTGTATAAAAGGCAGCGACCTCCCATCACGGGGGGAGTTGTCCTGTGTCTGAGCAGCTGTGAACATCTCGGCCGGGCACAGAGAACATTGTAAGATAAGGGGAGTCGTCCTGTGTCTGAGCTGCTGTGAACATCTCGGCCGGGCACAGAGAAACATTGTAAGATAAGAAAATAATAAACAACACGAGAAACCAAAGAGAAAAAGACCTTGAAGACACTGCTTTTTTCTTGCGTCTGGCTCGGGGCCTTCAGAGGGCAAAAAAGGCCCACACGAACCACCACCTGAATCTCGGGAAAAGAAAACCAAACCCAAGATCCCTCCATATGTCCATGATAACCAGGCTTGTCCAATGGCAACAATACAGAGGTAGGAAAAGGGGATTATAGGGACAACAGAGGATATCAAAACCCATCCAACAATAACAAAGTTACATGTCAAAAGAACTTAAAATCTCAACAAAACTTCCCTTAACACACACAAAATAATCTCTTAATTGCGAGAGCCAATCACCATTCTACCCATCTATAACAGAAAGAACCATAAATTCCATAGGAATTCCACTGATTGACTTAAGGAAAAGAAAAAAAAGGGAGGGTGTGTAGATTAGAAGGGCGTCTTACATAGTAGGCATTTGAGGAAGCCCGTACCTCTCAAGTACCTCAGCTAATGTGGAAAGAGAAGAGAAATTAGGATAAAAAGGAGGCTGCATCCTCTAAAAAATTGAGACACCCCATGGGAAATGCCCATGACCTCTCCCCTTATTCAAATAAAGTTACAGGACTCCTCTGTCTCCTTTTTGGACATAAAACTCTGGTGTTTGTGGATTAATTTTCCTGTCACTATGTTGAGGCATAAATAAAACTCAGATTGGTTTCTCTCAGTTTAGAAAAGGATGCCATTACCATCACACTGGGTTATTGGTTCAATTCAACATCGGTCAAAGGTCCCAATATTGAAAGGATCAAAATCAGCTGCGGCAGCTTAAATTTTTCTTGCAATTCACCCAACCAGTCCCAGAGATGGTTTAACATTACATGAGCTATGAGATAACTAGAGCCCAACCTCTAATTAGACAATTAGAGCTGAAACTGGTGTGAGAGTGGGCCATAATACAATTCCAAAAAGGCAGATTGGGAAGAGGAGAATTATAACCCAAATAAGACCTTCATGAAAATCTTATTCTTCCTAATAAGAACTACAGCATTTCCTGTACCAAATAAAATTAGTAAAAGGATTTCCATTGGAGAGATGATGCTGTTCTTTGCCCAGCTGATTCTAAAAACAGTCAAATAATATGTAAACACAGAACCTTGTCTGAAGACTACCTGGGAGGCAAAAAAAAAGGGGTTTTGGCCTGCAACAGGAGAGGGTCTTCAGGGGACAGTGTGTTGAAAACTTACTGCCTTTTTAAGTGTTTTGGCTACTGTCACATGTAGATGGCTGCTGTATTTCCTATGAGAATAGAAAATACTGGTGCTGCTGCCAAAAGAATTAGAAAACTTTCTCCTAATGTGTCTTAAAGCTGTTATACTTGCCTCCTCTTTACTGAACTGACACTGAAAGCCACAAAAACATTTCTGGATAGCATTCCTCCTGCCTACATTCATTTTTTTAGTTCTTAGTTCTTCTTCACCTGCAATTAGCTAATTTAATTAGTTACTTTGAAGGAAGGCTTGAATTACTTTAGGAATGCAATGCAGCAAAATTTATTATCACTGATTAATAAAAATCCTGTGGATTGTCTGTGCGGAAAGGGCTGAGGGACTTGCTATTTACTAATCAGTCAATCTGGATGGAGGTTAAGCTACAAGACTGAGATATCTGGGAATGTTTACATTTACCATCATTCGTTGTGCAGGGGGAAATACTGGCTGCCTTCTCTTGTGATTTCTAGGAAGAAGGACTTTCAGCCTTCAAACTAGAAGTGTCCACCTATGACAAGGACTAAATTAAACACTGAGGAGTAGACTGTAAAAAGGAATTAAGTGTTAGCATCTAAGTGACAGCCCAGCTGTAGATGAGTGTAACGGTCAATGGCATACAGCTTCCAGAACCTTCCCAAACAAGTGTCACACTGTTGTGGGTAACCCAAAATGTTAGTACAGTCCACATCTATGTGCACCCAAAACTGTTAGTGTCTTTTTAAGGTCTCTTTAAGACCCTGCAGACAGAAAACAGAAGCAGAGGCTAGGAGGGAAGAGCTGCAGCGCGCACTTACAAGTTTCTCCCAGGCATCTCTCTTGCACGCCAGTGTTTGCTGAAGGTGGAGACTGCTTCACAGGGAGTTGTTCAAGCAAGTTTCTGGGCTTGCAACTGTATCAACTCAGAAAAATTGCAGGTCCCCATTAGAAACTGTTTCAAAGTGAAATTTGGAAACTGTATAGGCCACCAATACTTAAGCAGGTCCCTGGGACAGAGCCACCCCACCTGAATCCCAGGTTCTTCCTGTCCTACCCCGTGACACACCTGCAGCATGGAGAACAGAAGCACCAACATCAGTGGAGTCCAGCAGGCAGCAGGAGGAAGCAGTGGGTGGTGGACCTGACTCCAAGTGCGCCAAGAATTCCCATCTACCACTAGAACTCCTTGATAGGCTCCTATCTTCACTGGAGAGGTTTTTGTTTTTTTTGTCTGCCATCCTTTTTTTTGTCTGCCATCCTTTTTTTCCCCTTTGTCTCCCAGACTCCATAGGTGACTGGGGAGCGACATCTTGGGATAGAGAGCTGATTTTCCCTTCATCTTTCAAGCCATGTAGTAGCCTGGAGGGCACCATCTTGAGGGGAGAGTCTGGCGCCATTTTTCCCTCTGTCTCCCTACACACTCTTGGCAGTGGGAGCTGCCAACTTGGAAGGGGATAGTACCCCGCCACTTTGAATGTCTGTTTTTTCCTGTGAGGTTCATGATGTTAGGAAAATTAATCCATGAACAGCAGAGTTTTATGTCCAAAAAGGAGACAGAGGAATCCTTTTACTTTATTTGAATAAAGAGAGAGGTCATGGGGCATTCCCCATGGGGTCTCTCAAAGTTTTTGGAGGATGCAGCCCCCTTTTTATCCTAATTTCCCAGCCACATTTCCCTCTCTTTCTCCATTGGCTGAGGTACTTGAGAGGTACAGACTTCCTTAAATGCCTAAGACCCCCTTCTAATGTATACCCCACCCGTTTTTCTTTGTGTCTCTTTTTTTTTTTCTCTAAATCCAGAGATACAGCAGTCTTGAGTGAGTAACAGTCTGTGTCAATTACTGGAATTCCTATGGAATTTATCGTTCTGTCCATTGCTTCTTTTACCTCTCCATAACTGGCCTTACCCATCTTCTTTTACCTCCCCCATCAGGCCCACAGTTTGTTTGTTTTTCCCATTCCTTTCAATGAGATTTAGCAATTTTGTAATTTTTTTTATTTTTTTCAGAGATGGGTTGTTCATGTTGTTTTGGGGGGGGGCTTTGCCTATTGCTGTTTCACTTGTTAGTAAACTGTTACTTTTTTCACTTATATCTACTTGTAGTCATTCCTTTTGGTGGAAAGGAATTGGAAAGTAAGGAGAGGTAACTCCTTTTGGAGTGTCCACCTCTAAATTGTCTTAACCCAAGACACATACAAATGGCAAAGCTGTTGGTAATTTCAGTGTGACAGTGGGGAAGGTTATTGTATATTATGTCTTTAGCCCTAATGTTTACTACACCTGTAATGGGTGATATTATTAGACTGGTAAAAAAGAAATTAGGTATTCCCGAAGGACTCCTTAATTAAATGGGGAAAAAATATATGTAAATAACTGGCAAAAAATAAGGTACTTTATTTCAGAGCCTCAAAACTCTGAAAGAGGGAAGGGACTTCAATTTTACAAATGTATTAATAAAATAATTACTATTTTTTTTAGCTTATCCATTTGTCTGCCCACAGTCTGGATGTGTCTTTCTCTGCTACATTATTTGGCAGTCACTTGCAGGAAGAAACAATAATCCTTTAATCTGTGTACTTCAGCCCCAAACACTAGCTCCAGTGCACATCCAGTTTTGAGAGATGCAGTCAACACTGGTATGTGGACGTCTCCTGCCATCAAGAGCTGGCATGCAGCAACAGCTTTGTCCTCTGGGTGACTGCCATGGGTAAATAAATGGGACCTTAATCAAGAAAAGTTCAGCTTCAGTCAAAAAAATAGTCGGTAAAGATTATCATATAAGTAACATAAGGTGCTTTTCTTTTTTATTTTGGATTGTTTAAGAGTTCTGTAGCTTTTCTTAACTCTGAGCATCCATTAAAGGAACATTTTAACACAGGATGTGTCAAGTAAAAGGCAGACAAATTATTAATATTTTCAGAGAATCTGAGTCTGGTAGCAAATCTCAGAAAGGACTGAGGATCTAATGCATGCTAGTAAAGCTAGGGAGACACACCAATTACAGCAGGCTCTATATCAGCTCCTTAATGCACACCAAATATTTAAATTGAGAGTTTCTCAAGAGGGTATCCCTCATATGTCATATGCTACACAGAACAATTTTAACAGCACCATTCCTACATTTATCTGGAAGTAACTTGTGCTTTGTGTGACCAAAAGCAAAAATGGTTTGTCTAAGATGAAAAAAGCCCCAAACTCAAAAAACCGCAACATTTTTCTCTGTAGATGGCTAGACCAAACGGTGTCTGTGAGCTTCTCAGTCACAGAAACCAGATGTACAACGGCTATCCACTCCTGTAAGTTTTTTCCCAATTTGTGCTGTAGAAATTACATAAAAAGAATTTTCTGGAATTCTTTAGAAATTATGTAATTGCCATCAAAATAGAGATTATAACTATTACTTCTTTCTTGCCTGTGCAATTATTCTTGGGTGGCTGTGTGGGTGCATCAAAAATAATAAAACACGTAGAAATAGCTATTTTCCTGAAATACTTTAGCAGCTGTTAAAAACTTCATGTCGTTTGAACAAAATCACAGAAGGAACTGAAAGTGTCTTTCCGGGTCTTTCCAGGGCCTTGGGTCTTTGAAAAGAAGCTGAACCACTCTGGCAACAGCATGTAGCAGATACAAAGGGCATTTGCTTTGACTAGGAATTGACATAAAAACTGGTTACTTGAAGCCCATTGGACAAGGCCAAGATAGTCCCTTAAAATAAATGTAATAAACTTCATTCAAAAACTAGGTATAAAAATAAAAATTTAAATTTTTATAGATTGGACATTTTGGGGAACTGCTTCTTGGTCTTAGGAAGAAGAACCAAATTTGTCTCATTTTTTCAGAGGTATGTAATAATCTGATACTTCTTTCATCAAAGAGGATAAAAGGGATTACTGTAGAATGCTTTCTCAGTTATGGGCAACATTTCACACTTTTCTATATAAATTGATTTTTATGAAATCTTCAAACATTCAGTATTAATTAAATGAACAGTAGCTTTATATTGACACCAGAAAAACGAATTTGGTAAAGTGTGAAAACAGCACATTGAAACAGTAATTTTTGAAGTAGGTTGCTCAGCTGCAAAACACAATGTACATTTTAAGGAAAGGAGAAAAAAATTACAAGAACTTTGATTCAGCTTTGGCTGTTTATACTGGGCTGGAAATGCCTGTCTCTCTGTAATGACCGTGTTTATAAAAATCCCAGCCAGGCCCCACCAGTCTTCCCTTGACCCCCACCACTAATTTAGCTCTTCTTGTGCAGCTTGCATTTCTGTAATGAAAACAAACTGAATAGAATTTCCCTCTAGAAACAGGATCTATTTCAATAGCCAAACAAAATAATACAATCAATTTAACTTCTGTAGTAGAAACACTCCAGCTACCCGGATTCAAAGTTTTTTGTGAGGCTCTGAACAAAGTACAGTTTGATGATTTTTCTCTTTTTACGTCAGGAAAAAACACTCCAGTTCAAAAAAGAAGCTGAGTCATGGGAAAACACGGACAATCAAAACAGAGGCATAAGTGAATCCAACAAAACGAGGAACCAACCTACACTATGAATTCAGGAAAAAAAATGTGCCTACACTGAAAGGGTCTCCTTGTTTGTTAGAAAGCTGGATTACATTTAATTAAATGCAAGCACACACTTTCATGCAAGAAATTGGATTGTATAGGATCAACAAGTTGAAATGCCAGGTCCAGCACTCAGGTAACAACATTATGCAGAGTGGGAAGAGAGTGGCTGGAAGAGCTGCCCAGTGGAAAAAGCCCGCAGATGTTGCTCAACAGCAGCTGAACACAAGCCAGATTGTGCCCAGGTGGCCAAGGTCAATGGCATCCTGGCCTGTACCAGAAATAGCATGGCCAGCAGCACTAGGGCAGTGATCACGTGTCTGTACTCAGAACTCAAGGGTGCTTGCATCATGTGTCCAGTTCTGGGCTCCTCACTGCAAAAAAGACATGGAGATGCTGAAGCATGTCCAGAGAAGGGCAACAAAACTGGTGAAGGGTCTGGAGCACAAGTCTTATGAAGAATGGCTTTAAGAGCTAGGGTATTTAGCCTGGAGAAAGCAAGCTCTGGGGCAGCTTATCATTGTCTACAACTACCATAAGGAAGTTGTAGCCGTGTAGGTGTTGGTCTCATCTCTCAGGTAGCAAGTGCCAGGATGAGAGGAAATGGCCTCAAGTTGTACTGGAGAGGTTTGGATTGGATAATAGCAAAAATCTCTTCACTGAATAGGCTACCCAAGGAAGTATGGGACCACCACCCCTGGAAGTGTTCAAAAGGTGTGTGGACGTGGTGCTTGGGGATGTGGTTTAGTGGTGAACATGGCAGTGATAGACTAATAGTTGGATTCCATGATCTAAGAGGTCTTTGCCAACCTAAAAACTTCATGATTCTATGATTCCAGTTAAGACCGCAAGGAGAAATAAATCTTGTATCTAAAACCATGACAATTAACTGTGAAAAGACACGGCAAATAATGCCATCATAAATTATGGCACAGCATGTGTCATAATGACAGACATTTTAGCTTTCAGTAATCGGGCAGAAGCATGAGACTTGTAGTGCTAAATAAAAGAACATACAAGAATGTGAAAGTGAAAGAAAGCAGCTTGTTTGTTTTTTTCACGGATATTGTTTTCCCTCCTATTAACTGTGTTGCTACTGCATACAGTGCGGGGAAAAAAAACCCCAACAAAAACCCTCAAGAGTTCCTTCCAGAATAAAAACAGTTCATCAGAAAGCAAACCTATTCATAGATGAAATCAGCAAGGAATGCAATAGAGAATCACTGAATTACACTACCAGCATGTGAAGTGCCTCCTGGTTTTGTGGGGGGTGGGGAGGTTGTAATTTAGATGTTTTAAATGTTTTAAAGAGTTCCTCTGCTGGCTTGCTCTTGCTAGCATAAATCAGTTTTTATGACAGAAAATTAGTTTTCTGCCAGGTTCTAACAGCTACTTCCTTCCATTGTCTAAGAAATTTTTTACTCAATTCAACAAATTTAAAAACTGCCAGCAATAGGAAGATGACATTCACATCCTCACTCTAACTCACTGCATAACAAAGACCTCTGATTTAATTTAGCAGTGAAAAAATTGTGATTAATTATTTCACTGACAGGATTGTGATAGTATAGCACAAACCTAGTACACAAAACTTTCTGCATGTACGGAAGGTGCAGGATGTTGACTGGTTTGTTGGGTTTTTTTGGAGTGGGAGTGTGGCTCTTAGAAGTACTGAAATGTTGGCCTAAAGCTGGAGAAGGACACCAGTAGAACATATTTTTTTCCACTTCTATGAGATTTTCTCTTTGGCGTTAAAACAACAATCCTTCTATACCTTAATAATGAAATAGATCTCTTTCCAATATTTTATTAATCTTTTGAAGCCTCTTTACAAAAGTGTGATCAACATGTGGTAACATTCATTTAATCAAGTGTGTGTGGTTTGCAGTTAAAAAAATGAGGGAAATGTCAAAAATTATGTTGAACTTCCATGCTGAAGTATTTAGGATCTTAACTGCTAAAATATCCAGACTGGCAAGAAATTAATCCTTAACTTGAAGTTTTCCTGAATTCTTATTAAAATTAGTGGCCTTCATAAGCATTTGTTTTAACTGGGCTAGAAAAGAGAATGTGTTGAAGACCTTTGAAAAACCAACACCTCATACATATATTGTACATATGTTTTGAGTTTGAGGACATAAAAATCCTACAGGGAAGGATTACTTCTCTCTTTTTCAAGCCTACAGTGGTGGTGATCAGACAGAGCATCCTGTCTGCATGTAATGAGATTTCCATTCCAGTGAAACTGAACCAAATAAAAGTTCATTGGTCAACTAGTCTAGTTGTGAGAAAGTGCTTTTGTTTAAAAGAAAAATCCAAGTGAATAGGGTCTCTGCAGCCTCCTTACTCCTCTCTGTAAATATATTCATGCCTTGCAACTCACAGGCTAGTGCAGAATGAAGGAAATAACTTTTTGTGGGCATCTCATAATAAAATATTAACAACTCCAGCAACATATATCATACTTGAGGGAGTTAATCATTCTTTTCCCCTCTAGTGGGCCTATCTGCCTTCACTATCTTCCGTGCTGTCCATCTGATGCCAACTGTAATTTCAATCACAGAAACTTACAGATTTTCACACACTGAGTTTTTAACCTGAAGGACTCGGTGAATTTGCAAATAAGGGGAAATTAAAGACTCAGAATGGAAGCTCACTCACAGAAACTGTACTGAAGATAGATGATATATGATACATATAGAGTAAGTTTAAAACCTCTTGCCTATCTCCCAGAGACAGAGACTGTAAGGCAGACAGAAAAGCATCACTGCAACTACTGTTCTCTGAGAAACCAAACACTGCCTCTAACAGCATCAGGATATGATGGATGAAATAGGAGACTTTGTTTCTCTATTCTGTGCCTCAAGACCTGATGCTATGGCTGCTGCTATCTCTGCCTGGAGGGCTGGAGCTCAGATGCATTACATGAAGCAGGTCAAGAAGAGCATATTCTAAGAATTATTTCTGGAAAGACTTTGAGCCATCATGGCTGACACACTCTATGGTGGAGATTCATTAAATCATATGGTGGAGAATTTAATGGTCTTCCTTATCTCTACTTTCTTAAACATTTTCCCCAATTATGATTGGAAAAAAGGTATCTGCAGACTAGAATGAAGCAAAGAATATGTTGCACACGCTCCAAGTCTCCTACTTCTACACTACTGAATGCATCCCTCCTGTCCAAAATACTCTTGAATGTCTGACTCCACAAATCTGAATGACTTCTGGGGGAGACAAGCTTTTCACGGATCACAGAATCACATCACAGAATGGGTAAGGTTGGAAGAGACCACAGTGGGACACCAAGCTCAATCTCCCTGCTCACACAGGGTTCCCTACAGCATGTTATCAGGAGTATGTCCAGATGGCTTTTGAATATCCCCAGGGAAGGAATCTCCACAACCTCTCTGGACAATCTATTCCAGTGCTTAGAAGTTCCTTCCCATATTCAGGTGAAACTTCCCATGTTCCAATTTCTGCCCATTGCTTCTCATTCTGTTGCTCATGACCAAGGAGAGCCTTGGTCCTACCTCTTGACGTCTTCCCTTCTAATACTTCAGACATTGATAAAATCCCTTTTCAGTCTGCTCTCCTCCAAGCTAAACAGTCCCAGCTCCCTCAGGCTCTCCTCATGAATGAGGTGCTCCAGTATCTTCCTCATCTTTGTTGCATTCCTCTGGACTTGCTCCAGGAGCTCCATGTCACCCTTGTACTGAGGAGCTCAGAACTGGTCACAGCACTCCAGATGCAGACTCACTAGGGCTGAGTAGAGCAGCAGGATCACCTCTCATGACCTCCTGGCCACACTCCCTCTACCAGTGGCTCTCTGCCACAAGGGCACACTGCTAGCTTATGGACAGCTTGTGGCACACCATGACCTGCTTCTCCAGAGCTTATTCAGAGGAAGTCAGCCCCCAGCCTCTATTGGTGCATGCAGTTCTTTCTCCCCAGGTGCACGACCCTGCTCTTGCATCCGATGAATTTCAGAAGGTTCCTCTCTGAACAAATCTCCAACCTGTCATGATTCTTTGGAATAGAAGCACAACATTCTGGAGTGTTGGCCACTACTAGATCCAGTACTTACACCTAGGGGACACCACAGGCCTCTAACTATACCCTGTACCACTGAGCACAACCCTCTGTGACCTGCCATAGAGCCCATTCTCAATCCACCTCACCATCTGCTCATTCAGCTCATGCTTCCTGAGCTTGCCAATCAGAATGTCATGGATGACAGTGTCAAAAGCCTAGAAGCCTAGCTGAAGCCCAAGAAGACCACATTCACTGCTCTCCCTTCATTTATCCAGCCTGTTATCCCATTGTAGAAGGCAATAATCTTCAATTTGACTTCTGCCATAGCTATGACATGACAGTAAACCACTAAAGTTCATAAAATATAAATCTGTTAAGTATTAATAAAAAACAACTAATTAGCCAATGATCTGGTATGAAAAGTGGGGAGGTCCAATATTCCTTTAGTGAATCGCAATAAATTGTGCTTCAGGTTGTCATGAACAGTACATCACAAAGTGGAAGATTAATTATTACCTAACTAACAGTTGAACACATGCATCTTACCAATCTAAACAAAGAAGAGCCAAACATTTATGGTACTAGCCCACACACACTAACATAGATTGTTTCCCTGACATAAACCTGTCCCTGCATTAATAAGAAGGCTAGATTTTAAATTTAAGCTCCTAGCAGACAAGCCCAAGTGCACTGGAAATCCTTCACGCATTTATTCATCACATACTGCACACAGCCATATAGCAGAAAGGTTCTTGTTTTACATATGAAGAACTGAAGCAGAGGCATTTAAGTCCAGATTACATAAGCTATTTAGCCACCTAATCTGAGTGCAACATACCTCAGTCTATGCCTGAATGATCTGAACTGGGTCATTCACGATGCTTGCTCTGGAAACAGTATTTTTTCCACAGTATACAGTGTTGACATAATTTCAGTCTTATATTTAGTCACTGGCAATCTGCCCATTTGAGCATTGTCATTTATGAAAAACAATAATCACACTCTCTCACAAGGGTTAACTGCAGTCTATCACTTGTTCCCAGCTTTTTCTTAGGAATGCACAATAACACATTTTTCCACTGCTCTTTATCATCCTGTTGTTTTATTTTTCTATCAAAATGTCATTCTTCTAAAATTGCTGTGACATTAAGAAAATTAGACTATATGCAAAGGTTTTTTTCCAATACAGCATAAAAATAAGGATCAGTAATGTAGTGTGTAACCAAAAAGCAAGAAAAACAAGAGAAGGTTATTAGTTTCCATACCATGCCAAAAAAGGGTTAAGAGGAGGAAACCAAAAACATGAAAGGACACCAAGGGGCACAGAAGTGATGTGAATATTTTAGGAGGCATCTGTGTGAGAGTGTTAGAATATTTATTCCATGGCTATCTGATTGATCATATCCTATACTGGATGATAAAAATAAAACTAAAGAGGCAAACACAGATAGAAACCTTGAGATTGATTAGTATTAACAAAGACAGTAACCAAAAAAAAAAAAGAACCAAAAATATCTGTTTGCACTGTTGGGCTATCAAGAAACAGCAGGCTACGTTGGTTGTGGCTGTGATAGAATTAGTTTTCTTCATAGTAGCTCATATGGTGCTATGTTCTGGATTTATGACCAAAACAAGTGTTGATAACACAGCGATGTTTTTGTTATTGCTGAGCAGCACTTACACAGCGCCAAGGCATTACTCTCACATTGCCCCATTACCAAATATGCTGGGAGTGCACAAGAAATTGGTAGGGACACAGCTGGGACAGCTGACCCCAACTGACCAGAGGGATATCTGTATCATACAGCATCATGTTCATCTCAGGGAAAAGAAGGAAAAGGGCATTTGGAGTTATGCAGTCCCTGTTATCAAGTAAATGTTATGCTGGATGGAGCCCTGCTTTCCTGGGAATTAGTGAATAAATTCTGTATTTCGCTTTGCCTATTAAGCTGTCCTTACCTCAACCCATGAATTTTTTTCACTTTTACCCTTCCAATTCTCTCCCCCATCCTAACAGGTGTGAGTGAATGACTGGTTGCTTAACAAGGTCAACTCAAAACATAGGCAAAATGGGAGTTAGCAAATGGTAAAGATGCAAACCTCAGCATGTTGCAGGCAGTAGGTGAAAATATGACAACTGAGGCAATGTGTAGGGCAAGTGAGAGCAGGGAGGAACAAAGAGGGAGAAGGCAGAAAGGCCTATAAACAGTCAGTCAACACACTCATCACTGCAAGTCTATTCTATCTTCTCACTGCCTCTCCCTTAGCCTTCTCTTGAGCATTTGCATCTCCATGAACAAAAGATTCATTGCTCCCTTAACATCAATGCCCCTTGAAAAAAAAAAAAACAACAATCAAAAACCCAGCACTTCTGACCATGACAAGTCACCTTCTAGAAGAAACTCTCAGTCTCATTTGGCAGCATAGACTCAATCACTAAAACAATCAAAGGCTATATGGAACATGCCAGAATAACAAATAAATTACACATGGAATAAGGAGGAAAAGACCTCAGAAAATAACCAGGAGGTAGAAGCAGGGGCAGTACTCCCATGAGTGAAACTTAGTCATGCTCTTGGCTGCTTGGCATGAGAGCCTAGATGCAATCTCACCATGTCTGACACCATGATGACCTAGGTTGTACAATGTTTTCTATCTGGAAAGGAAAAAAAATGTGATCCACAGACAACTTGTTCTTTATTTCACACCTATTGCTGTGCTCACGTATGTTCTCATATGATATTCATTCTGTACATAGGGATTTTCACTGCCCACATTAACAAAGTAATCCAGACTGTCTTGCTCATCCTCTCAGGCCAAGAGGTAAACAATGACAAAGCACAAAGAGAGCTACTGAGATATATTGCAGCAAGTCTAATCAAAAGATTTCTACTGGAACAGAATTCAGTTCCATACCACTTCAGGAGGGCTGCGCATACTTCTCCAGGCAAATACCAACCGGGCAACCCTGCAGAAGGCTCTCTTGTTTCCTGGAGGTATGATATCTTGCTCAGAGATCCCTCAACTTGGACTGCATTGCTCAATTCTGAATATACACACACCAGCAACTCTGGAGGTGAATTCCACCTTTAGTTTTTTGAGGAGACTGAAGTATTTAATTGAGTGTGCTTTTGCGATGCTTTGAGGTGTGAGTAATGCAAATTTCAGTTTTGCTCCTCCTAAGACTAAGATATACCAACATTCCCAAGCACTGTGTCTTTTCACAGCATATAACTCTTCACAAAAATTGCTGTCTGGATGACGAGGTATTTTGAATACTTTCATAAATATTGAAATAATGCCCATTTGATGGCCACGTCTAACAGTGTCTCACATCAAAATAATCCAGCAACTAACAAAAGATTTCAGACTTCATGAAAGAGGCCACAGGTTGAAAATGACCAAGATTCCAAAAGACTCAGGCAATTGCTGGAATAAAATATTGAAGTGAAACCTCCTCATGGAGCAAGATGAAGTGGACAATTCTTCTATGTACAATATCTGTAAAGAGAGAAAAAAAATTTAAACAAAAATCCACCTTAAAGCAGGAAAAATACTTAAAAATTACATCTTTTAAAGATACCACCATAAGAACAATGCTTCCACCACTTCTGACAATAGGGTAACTAGACAATTTAAATCCTTGAGGGTCTGTGAAGCATTAATAGTTTATGAAAGATGATACCAAAAAGTAAATATATAGTGTATAGTGTGTATATATATATATATATACACACATACTATAATGCTAAATCCATTATTTACATCTTCCTTGGGAAATTCTTGGCATCTGCACTAAACCACAACAAACAGATATTCTCAGGAAAATCACAAAGAGTTATAAAAATAGGATATAAAGCCCTGCATAGACTTCTGCTAGAAAGGAAGTATCGTTTCTACGGCTAGAAATACGAGCTGTATAAAAAGCATTTTAGTATTAGACTCAGTGTAAGAAAGCATCCAAACAAAACAAAACAACATGCCAGTAAATTCCAATTTCTCCGCTAGAGGCTTTAAGACTTTCAAAAATAGTATCTCAAAATAATAATAAAGATTAATAACAACTTCAAAACAAAGACAACACACATAGTTAGTGAGTCTGAGTATTCAGCTTGAGACTTATTTTATTTTTTCTTCCCCAAATGCCTAGCACCTGAATCTTACTGCCTAAAAATATAAATATTACAAGTCCTTGCGTAAAATAGTAAAATAGTTTTCAGACAGACAAAACAGAAGATATGGTATTTTGCTGAAACTAAGTATGGCAAACATCCATACTTAAATGGAGTTCACAATCAGAGCTGTTGAACTTACTGCACAACGCTTTTGTAGGATTGACCTGCTGTCCAGCAAGCAGCTGTTGCAGCTTCTTGATGTCTATGCATGCTTCAGCCATACTTTCCAGATCTCTGCCTTGAGCAGAACTTTGACATCCATCCTCTGATGGTAAAAGCATAAGGACACAACACTTAGTCCAAACATAAAAAGCAGTTCCTACACCCATAAGGACACACCTGAAAACTGCTGAAGCGCTGGAATTCAAATGGCTTGTTTTCCAGAACAGTGCAAGGAAGAGAAAACCCAGTTTTCTTACCAAACTGTCAGGAATAATGGAAGAGACTCCCCACCACCATCCCAAACATGAAACAGACACTCCACTAGCCACTTTTTCGTTTAAGATTTCATTTGAAGACTTCAAAGTACTTTATGCTGTTTTCTAAAGACTAAAAGGTGAGTAGTGTTATAAGCAACACACTTAAGTAGTGACATCAGACAGACACAAGAGGTAACAGGGAAACTTACCCCAGGGAGGATTTCCCAAGTCTTTAAAATGTGTTGTTACAGATACTAAGTCAGTTTCTATTTTCAAGTTCATTTCTCCACTCAAGTTTGCTTCAATCACCTGCAATCAATCTCAATTTTAGGCAACCCACTTTCACACTGCAGAATTACAGAATACAGTTTGGTTTTGTTCAGACACAAGCTTCCAGGAGTACTTCAGTGCAAGACAACCATACTTTATGAAAATAGTTTGAACATTTGAATGTTAAGCTATAAAGTGCATTTCCCATCATTCCCATATGAATTACTCTAGACCAAACTTTCAGAAGTTATGAAAAGAAAGAAATTTAATTGCTCTCCAGTACTTCTAGAACAAGTATTAGCTTTGGGAAGTCCATGTTCTGAGGAAAAGGCTTCAGAAATAAGACTGAAGCTGAAGAAATGCAAAGATTCCTGAATTTCCATTCAGTTATTCAACAAATAGAATGGCACCAACACAGTCTATATGACACACACAGAAAATGGGATGCACCAGGAGTTGACAGTGCTGCTTTCAAGAATTTAAAATAAACAGCTGGATCAGATCCGTAACTCCAAAAAGGAATTTGAACTAACAGAAGTCCCAGAAAAGTCCTAAAAGTTTTCAAATTCTATCCTGAAAGCTGGAAGGAGGGATTTGAAGGAGACTATATACATGGTCTTACACAAATCCCAAGCAGATCAGAGGATTCCTAAAGCAGAAGTAAGCACGTAGTTTCTGTGATTAGATGAATTCTCAGTAATTAAAAAAAAAAAGACATGTACTGCAACCAGAATCTTGTATAGAATGGAGATGCCAAGCAATGGACAAGTACTATCAGAAATTGCTTCTAAGCCCATTTTGAAGCACTGACCTTGACCAGTTTTATTACCAGGATGCATCTTGCAAAAATACTTATTGTCACACTTAATGTTTTTGTTGTCTAACAGCATGAAAGCAAGGCACTTAGTATAAGTTCAATCCCATCACACAACTATCCTGTGTGAGAAAAGAGCCTCAGTTCTAGAAACAAAAGCACTGCTTGATTTTGTGCTCACTGTGCTCAATGTCATGGGGGCAGGAAAGAAAATAAAAAGCCCCAAAAATATCTCACAAAAGAAAATAGTTTGACATGTATTTGCAGGATGACTGCCATTTGCCAAACTGCCGGTAACCCAGGGTAATCTTTCAACTCTTCCAAGTCTTGAAAAACAGAGACTGTTCCAATTTCAGGATTCTCAGTTAACAGTTCCTATTTATCAAAACTAGTACAAACAGCATCAAACCCAAACTATTCCAAAGCTCTACACCTACTTACTAACGTTCATGTCAGTCAATTATGGTGACTGTGAGCAAAAGCGACTGAATAAAAAACCAAAGCCCTTTTCTGTCCAACTGCATAGGGCTTCTCTCAATTAAAAGGCCCACTGGCACTCTGAAAATACAGAGCAGACTTGCAAACCCAACATGTCAGTCTAAGGCACAGTGCGACAGGGCTATTAGCAGAATTTCCTTTAAATCCTAAATCAAGTTTACCTAAGTTCATTCACAGGCACCTAACACAACACTCACTTAATGGGCATTTCCTTAATGAAATAACCTGGAAAGTCTCCAGCTAGCTTCCTGAAGGACTGTCATTTCCTAGCAGCTATAAAGAGTGGCTTGTAGCAACACAATGCCATGTTCTTTCATGGATTTAGTACAAAGACCATCATTTACTGAGAAGACCAGGAAAAGCTCTTAAGTGTAAATCCCAAAATAAATCCCATCGTTCTTTCCAATCTTTACACAGGCTTCAAGTGCCTTGATTTCAATGTCTAACTCATCTCAAAATAAGATAATGTGGCAGCACCAGTTTAGGCAACGTGTTATGTCCCTCATGAAATAATATCTGTAGAATACTGCCTGAAATGCTTTAACTTACAATGAAATTGCTGAGATTCTTCATTCTTTCCACAACACTCTTCATTGTTTTCAGCACTGGAAGGTAAATACTGACCTAGGAATACACAAGAACTGCAATTACACAAGTATTTCAAATGTGATTGGGACACATTTATTTCTGCTTTCAATTCTATCTTAGTTTGGACCAAGTTATCTATGGCTTTCAGGATGCACAATATCTATCTGAAATCAGCAAATGTCTCAGGAAACAGAGGAACTCTTTCCCATTATAACAACGGGCAATAATTCTAGCAGTTGTTCCAGACATAATATTCCAAGTCTGTGTTCAAAACAGAGGCATGTTTTTGCATATCAGACTCACATGAACATCTGTGTTACTAAATAGTCAATTACAATAGCGGAAAAAGGAAATAACAAGATTCCCATGATACTGCAGTAATTTCTGGAACTGCAGCAGTGTAAATCTAAAATAAAAGAACAAAATACTTCAGGTTTCTTCTTGTATGTCTTCAGAATCTAAATACTCTTAGCTACAGAGGTAGCAGACATCCATAACCTCAAATAGGAGCACATTTGTACAAGGACTTTTCCTCGCAACTCTGCTAAAAGTCAAAAAGGATATTGAGAGGATATATAAAAAGCAGGAGGAAACACATGTATCTTTAACTCTGCCAGATAGGCCATAAATTTCAGAAAGAATAGATTATTCAGGCCATTTGGCACTTGAACAGCTGAAACAGTCTAAACTGGTGTGGTTTAGAGGTGCTCCAGACTGAAGCCATGCAAGTCCTTTTCTCCTCCCTTCCTTTGCTGTGAACATCACAGAAGCAACTGCCAATCACCCACTCTGTTTCCATAGGCTCTGGGCTCTCTTGTCAGGATAGAAGTCATGTTCCATACCCCTCCAAAACTGCAGCCTCCAGTCTTCCCCCTTTCCTTTCAACTCCGTTCCAAACCCCACCAGTAGTGTACTCTGTAGCAATATCATTCCAATTGCAAACTCCCCTTTCAGTAGTGAATATAAAAACAGAGGCTTACATCAAAGTCTGGCACGCTGGGCTCTCTGAAGTCATTCCACATTCTTCTGGGAATAACTCCCACAGGAATGTCATGTGTCACAATCCTACTGCTGCTTGATAAGGATGGCTTGAGGGAAAAGAGAGGATGCTCTTGCAGTTAAACACAAGACTGGAATTCTTAATTTAGATTTTTCAGACCGACTCTGGGAAATGCTATAACTACCTGACCGACACTCAGTTCCAGTTTTCCCTAGGTTCCTACCAATATGCTTTTAAGTGGGCTTCCCTTTTGAATGAGGAAGAATTTGTGATGTATCAGTCATTAGTGTATCTATAAGCTATCCTTAGAGCTGAAGAGCTGAATCAGTGGAGTTAGCAACAACAAAAGTATCAGAAGTCAGCATACAATATCAGAAAAACCAAAGGCAAAACACAGAGCCAAACACTGAAACCTCCTTCACCTACTGGCTTCAAGGAAAAGGCAATAATCCATAGAAGATACAGAGGATAAAAGAATGGAGAAAAGTAGACATTTGAAAAAGTTGTTTCAATAACATAGCTTTCTTTCTTCCTCCACCTCCTCCTTGTCTTTTGGAAAATAAAAAGCTGGTTCTGTATGCTACAGACCATGATGGCAAGAAAGGCTAGTGAAATGGAAAATGGCACAATGTTTAGTTTTCTAGAATTACACTAAATATTACCCTTTGATCTTAGGAAAAGCACTAAATTTTAAAGAACTTTTTCTTAAAAATGTGAAAGCACTTACTAGCTCCACAGCAACTCTGAGACAAGGACAGTGTTTATTAGTCAGCTTGATCTTCACTGCCTTT
This sequence comes from Sinosuthora webbiana, assembly GCA_013397395.1. NCBI lineage: Eukaryota > Metazoa > Chordata > Aves > Passeriformes > Sylviidae > Sinosuthora > Sinosuthora webbiana. The sequence goes on from VXBN01002160.1 coordinate 40,013, forward strand.
GCACTCTGGGAAGTTTTTAATGCTCTCGACAGGTTTTCAGGCACCAACTCTAAATAGATTTCATTGTGCTCTGCAGCTACTCCTTCCATCTGAAATTCATCGAAGAAATTCCCCTACAATTTTTGAAAGTTGAGAAATAAAGCAAACAAGGCAAGTTTTATTTATCAGACCTTAAGCTTAGAACTGCATGTGTACAGCAGAAACTTCCCTCTGCTTGGCATCACCTGAGGAATCACAACAGGCTGCACAACCATGAAGACCCATTGCTTCAGCTAAACCAATTAATGTCCTCCCATAAGACCCAATCAGTCCATTAGACAGTGAGATGTGCATTCCTGTTTCCAGTTTTGGGCAGGCCATGCGGGCCAGCATACACTGAAGCTTTACACTGAAGTGACAATCAAGATAAAGGGAATATCCAACCTCAAACACCTGTGCAACCAGACAGACCTTGAGAGACCGGGCACATCAAAGGTGAGGGCTACAAGAAACGCCTCGTACATCAAACCCAATTGCATGCTCTGGTTTTCAACATGTGGTTACTGAACTTCCCTGGGCTCACCTGGCTCAGCTCACACCACATGCTGGCGCCTCCATTTGCTACTTTATCGGAGAGGATGAAATACAGCTTGCAGACAGTAAGGCGCAGGATGCAGGTCTTGGCTAACTTGGCGATTGTGTTAATTATACCTGCCGGAGGGAGGGAGGACGTTACAGCGGCGATGGCGCCATGAACCCCGGTCGGTCTCTGCGGGACAGAAAAACCTTCGGCTTTTACAAACGCAGCTCGTGCTGCTGCGCAAACTCTTTAACACCTCGGGGCGAAGGAAAGCGCCTCATGCCACCTCCTCCCAGGAAAGGACTGCGGTTCTCACCTCCCTTTTTCTTTTGCCCGAGAAAGCCAGCCCCAGCCGCTCGGCAGGGCACTGCCGCCCTTCAGCCTGCCCCGGCATACTCACGGCTGAAGTGGTTGAGGCAGGCAAGATCCACGATCTTAGCCCGAAATCGCATGGCGGCGCGGGCCCTCCCGGCCCCTCACCCGCTGCTACAGAAGGTGCTCAGGGAGAGAGAAGCCTCACGCAGACCCGCTCGGGGCGGGCAGCAGCCATGGTAGCCGGATGCGCGGCGGGATTGGGCGGGTGCGGCACAGGCGGGCCAGACTTCCTTCCGCTGCGCTAGGGGTCGCGATCCGGGCGGGAAAGGTTGGCTCGAAAATGCCTTGGCATCCCCCGGAACAGATGTGAAAATTCGTCTATACGGGTCCCAGCCTCGATGTCTCCAGAAATTTCTTTTTCAAATCCAAGGGCGCCCTTGCAGCAGACACTATTGGTCCCTGGCAGGGGCCAAGCCGCGACACTGTTCCTCATGACGCGGTGGTGAGGAAGGAAAGCACCAGTCGTGTTAGAAAGTGAAGCGAACAGAGCTTTGTGAGGGGCCCTTCCCACTGCCCCATTGTTAGCCAGGCCACCCAAAAGGGGCTGGGCAACCGAAAGGGTTGTTCTCTGTGAGACCGGGCACCTTATGTAATCAGGCTCTCACCTTAGTGCATGATGGACAAGGGTTTATGCAAATGTTGGAATAGTTCAAGGAAATAGAAGGTGAAGGAAAACTGCTTTACTTGTCAATGTGCGGCATGCCTGTTTCCTATAGACTGTGTCCTTTGCCTTGATGGTTCTGGTTCCTTGCAGTCCTTCAAAACTACAGCATTTGCAGAAACAGTTTTCTAGTGTTGTTCTTTTTTGGTCTGTCAGGATTGTCTGGTGTTCTTTTGTCACACTGCAAGTTCCCCAGAGCAGCTAAATTGCCTCTCTCACATTTAATTTTGAAATATTCTTGGGATGCTGCTCATGTCTCTTTCAATACAGTCATTATGAAGAAAATGAAAGAGAAATAACCTTGGGTCTGCACAGTGACAGATACTGACAGTTTCTGGAAGGTTATTTTCTGCTTATAATGCTCTTAGGCCTTGCAAATTTTGTAGAAATAAGCTGATATTTTTCCTAGAGAAACCAGAGCAGCAGGGAGTTACAAATTCTCATCTAGGATCCTGCCAACTATGCCAATTTGTCACAAATGTGTGGTTTAGGATCACCCAAAGAATCATCATCAAAGGTATTTGCAAAAGTGGGGTTAAATATGCATTTATAAAAGTGTGACATAAAGTTCAATGACAAGTTTCATTCCATCATGGATGAAACATACAAAGAAAAAATCATATTAGAATAATTTTAGAATGATTTACACAGCGACCAAAGACAAAAAAGAGTAAGGAAGACTCCTGTTGAATCACCAAGTTCAGAGCATACCCTTTTGCTTTCTAAACTTCTGACAGAGCTTAGGTGCACCTAGGTCTAGTCTTAGCTTCAGACTTGGACAATAGTTTATACCTAACAGAATTATCTCCAACTTTTTCATTAAATACTGCTCCATTAGCCTTTTGTTTTATAAATTGTGGCTGCAGAAGATAAAGCTCTGATGGTGTGAAATCCCACACATTACAATTTGCAGTTCAACACAGTTTCCATCTTTCACAGATATAGTTGCAGATTGCTTTTAGTAAGATGATTGCTACATAAAGGTTAAGCAGGATTTGTGGAAGGAAGGTTGATCTAATCCCTTTCAAGTTGTGGCATCCTGATACATGTGGATTGCATAAAGTTTAACAGATCCACATAATTTGCCTTTTCTGCCTTTGACTATGATTTCCTGGTTTGACCCTAGCCAAATGCTAGGCACCCACGGAAGTCACTCACTCACCCTCCCCTGCCACAGCAGGGCAGAGGAGAGAAAAAAAAAAATGACAAAGGGTTCATGAGTTGAGGACTGGGAGAAGACACCCCAAGAGCAAAACAGGCTCAACTTAGAGGCACAAAGTGGATTTATTACTAACAAAATCATAGAAGGATAATGACAAGTAAAATAAGCTCTTAAGAAACACCTTTTCCCAACCCCTCTTTCCTTCCCACCGACACTGCAGGGACACAGAGCATGGGGGGTTTTGGTCAGTTCATCACATGAGATCTTCTGCTTAGAGTCCTTCCCCTGTGAGACTGTGGGGTCCTTCCCGCTGGAGACAGTTCTCTGTGAGCTTCTCAAGCATGGGTCCACTCTCACGAGCAGCAGTCCTCCCAAAACTGCTGCAGTGTGAGTCCCTCCCACAGGCAGACACTCCTCCCAAAACTTCTGCAGTTTGGGTCACTCTTCCATGGGGTGCAATCCTCCAAGGACAGGCTGCTTCAGCTTGGAAGCAGGGGCCCCCTTTATTCACTGGCTCTTCCACTGGATCACAGACTCCTCGAGACATCCATCCACCTGCCCTGGCGTGGGCACCTCCCCCACGGGCTGCAAGTGGATCTCTGCATCCCCTGTGGATCCCCATGGCCTGCAGAGGAATCTTGGCTCCAGCACCTGGAGCACTTCCTCCCCCTCCTCCACTGACCTTGGTGTCTCCATGTTGTTTCCTTTACATGTTCTCACCTCCTTCTCTTCTCTAGCTGGAATTTAAACTGCACCACCACTTTGTTTTGATTTTCTTCTTAAATATGTTATCAAAGAGGCATTACTGTCATTTCTAATTGTCCTGGCCTTGGCCAGTGGCATGACCGTCTTCAGAACCATCAGGGACTGGCTCTGCCAGACACAGTGGAAGTTTCTAGCAGCTTTTCACAGAAGCCACCTCTGTGACCCCCCCTGCTACCAAAAACCAGGCCATGCAAAACAAACACAGCTGGACAGAAGTTTGTTCTCTAGCTTGTTTTCTAGATATGGTCTGTTGTTAGCAATGGTTTATAATCTCTGAACATAAAGCCACAATGAGAAGATGGACTTCATGTATACAAAAAAATTTCAAAATTGCCCTAAATAATGAAGAACAGGGAATTAATAACCAAGATGGGCATCAGAAATGAATTATTATATGCCTTATGTGCCACATATACACCCAGAAGACTGAAGAAAAAATAAATTAATTAAAAAAGGCTTTATATTGCTCTGTGCTTTCATCACAGTCAACTGACAGACAGGCTCTACTACAAGGGTTCAGGCCAGGCAGGAGTAATTTATTTCTATAGCTGTAGGAGAGAAGGCAGATAGATAGAGGTTCAGTTCTCTATCCATACTGGCTTAAAACAGAAGTGCTAGGGTATATCACATTGACAGCAGATATAAACAGCTTTGTGAAGGAGCCTTGATATACCAACCAGCACTGACAGGAGTAGGAAACTGTCACAGCAGTTGTACTACTCCTAATAACTCAGAACCTCTGTGTTGTCTGTGGATCTTCTCAGCCTGTCACCTTCTTGCTTGTGAGACACAGCTATATCCATTGTCAGCTTTTAGACCTAGTGAGTACTGCTGCCACACAATTACTTGTTGGGATCAAAGCCAATTTCTTCTGCTGTGTTTGCTGGGTTGATATATTTTTCCCAATTTTTTTATTAGTTATTTACATAATAAATGGATTATACATGCATTTGAAACCACAAGTTCCATATTTTTAAGCCCATCAATATAGCTTTATAATTATTTAGGGAAGAAGACATTCACACTGTTTAAGTTGCTTGATGGAGAGACAAAGAAAGTGAAATAAAAATCTAAGAACGTCAACTCTGAGAACCAGAGGGACACTGGACGTATCACCACAGAAAATGAATAGGTACTAGAAAGGGCTCTTTTTCTGTAAAACAGTTTTAACTGTACTATTAAGTCCTTTCCACATTGATTTGATCTTTGAGTGGGTATTATTGTAACTGATCATTTGGCTTGAAAAGTCTGTGTGATTTGATCCCAGTCTGCTGAAGCTCAGCTCGGAACAGGTCAATATCACTGAACTGAAGAGGTAGTAAAATAGCATTAAGGGAGTTTTTTGGCTGTTATGGAAACCTTTAGTATTTTTACATAAATTAATTGAAACCGACCATAATGTATATCTAGATGTTAGGGTTAATCAGCGTTTCCAATTACACTTAATGAAACACACCTTTCTCATACCCTGTTTCAAAGTTGTTAGTGAAAACCTCTATGTTAGATGGTGCTTTGAGCAGGAAAAGTATAGTACAACAAGCCTACACAAGCCACAAAACAATGATCAGTTTCAAAATACAGTAATTTAACATAATTCTATAATGATATGGTTAATGGATCCATTGTGGTGCATCACAAATTAAAAAGATAGTAACTTAGATATGAAAAAACATTAAAAGTGCAAATGAAATTAAGAATAAAACATGATTCGCAGTGAGAATTTCAAGAATTATTTTCTATCATAATCTACAGAAAACTGGAACTGAAGTTGTTTTGACTATAGGGACAATCATGAGAAATTGTTTGGAGTTTAATGAAATAATTTTACCTAAAACAAGTTGTGTGTGTTTTATTAAAATAAAATTTCCTTCAGAATTCTTAGGGAGGAAGTGCTTGCCCCTCTTTGTACCTTCATGGCAAAGTAATTCACATTCATTTTCAATTAATGGACCTTGTTTATTCACTACGCTGTTTTGCTGTTTGAGTTTAATGTTAAACTTAGTAAATCACATAAAACCTCTGAGGAAAATCCTGCCAGCTTTCAGACAAAACTGTTTCTCAAAAATGAGAAAATAATATGCTAGATCTACAGACAGGCTGATTGTCTGAGAAGTACCTATCTTTATTTTTGCTCATATTAATTGAAAAAAGAAGTATATGGAGGGCCAAAAGGACTCATAATTTTTTAACATATGTAGGGATCATGTCTTCAGCTGAGACTTTTGGGCCAATATTCCAGAAGTTATGAAGCTGACTACTAATATTGAAGCATAGAAGCAATGAGCAAATTACTGTGATTAAAAAACCACCCCCAAACAAAACCCAAACAAGTTACTGCCTGTGCATTCAATAATGAATCCATCATCATCCACCAAATTAGAGAGGCAAAAGCCCAATTAGAACTCAACTGGCAACTTCTGTGAAGGACAGTAAAAAATGTTTTTATAAATACATTAATGGTGAAAGGAAGGACAACCTCCATTCTCTATTAGATGCAGGACGGAATTTAGTAACTAAAGATGAGGAAAAGACAGAGGTACTGAACACCTTCTTTGCCTCAGTTTTCAACAAAAAGACAGATTGTCCTCAGGACAAGTGGCGTCCTGGGCTGGTAGATGGTGTCAGGGAACAGAATAGCCCCCCTGTTATCCAGAAGGAAGCAGTCAGAGACCTGCTGAGCCACTTAGATTCTCATAAATCTGTGGGATCAGATGGGATCCATCCTAGGGTAATGAGAGAGCTGGCAGATGAGCTTGCAAAGCTGCTCTCCATCATTTACCATTAGTCCTGGCTCAGTGGGGAGGTCCCAGATGACTGAAAGCTGGCCAATGTGATGCCCACCCACAAGAAGGAGGATCCAGGAAACTACAGGCCAGTCAGCCTGACCTTGGTACCTGGCAGGGTTATAGAGCAGATCATCTTGAGTGCCATCACCCAGCACCTACAGGATGGCTGAGGAATCAGACCCAGCCAGCATGGCTTTAGGAGGGGGGGGTCATGCTTGACCAACCTGATCTCCTTTTATGACCAGGTGACCCGCCTCGTGGATGCAGGTAAGGCTGTTGATGTTGTCCACCTGGACTTCAGCAAAGCCTTTGACACTGTCTGCCATAGCATACTCCTGGAAAAGCTGACAGCCCATGGCTTGGACAGGGTTAAGAACTGGCTGGATGGCCAGGTCCAGAGGATGGTGGTGGGTAGTGCTGCATCCAGCTGGCAGCCAGTCACTAGTGGGGTCGGTGCTGGGCCCAGTCCTGTTTAATACCCTCATTGATGATCTGGATGAGGGGATTGAGGCCACTATCCGTAAATTTGCAGATGACACCAAGCTGGGAGCATGTGTCAATCTGTTGGAGGATAGGACTCTGCAAAGGGACCTGGACAGGCTGGATATATGGGCCGAGTCCAATAACATGAAGTTTAACTAAAGTCCAAGTGCTGAGTCCTGCATTTTAGCCACAGCAACCCCCTGCAGTGCTACAGGCTGGGGACAGAGTGGCTGGACAGTGCCCAGGCAGAAAGGCACTTGGGGATACTGGTCGACAGCAGCTGAACATGAGCCAGCAGTGTGCCCATGTGGCCAAAAAGGCCAATGGCATCCTGGCCTGTATCAGGAATAGTGTGGCCAGCAGGACCAGGGAGGTCATTCTTCCCCTGTACTGGGCACTGGTGAGGCCACACCTTGAGTGCTGTGACCAGTTCTGGGCCCCTCAGTTTAGGAAGGACGTTTAGATTCTTGAATGCGCCCAGAGGAGGGCAATAAGGCTGGTGAATGGCTTAGAACACAAGCCCTGTGAGGAACAACTGAGGGAGCTGGGGGTGTTTAGCCTCGAGAAAAGGAGATTCAGAGGTGACCTTATCACTCTCTACAACTTCCTGAAAAGGTGATTGTAGTCAGGTGGGGATCAGTCTCTTCTCCCAGGCAACAACTGACAGAACGAGTGGACAGTCTTAAGCTGTGCCAAGGGAAGTTTAGGTTTGATATTAGAAAGAAATTCCTCACTGAAAGAGTGATTGCACACTGGAATCATCTGCCCAGGGAGGTGGTGGAGTCACTGTCCCTGGACATGTTTAAGAAGACTGGATATGGCACTTTGTGGTTGATGAGGAGGTGTTAGGTCATAGGTTGGACTAGATGATTTTAAAGGTCTTTTCCAACCTAGTTAATTCTGTGATTCTGTGATCACCGAAAGTTCTTTGGAGACAGGCTTGTGACTGTATGTGAAACTCAAGGAGATGAGTTGCACCAAGTACTGGGCTTTCTCCTACTTGATGCTTAAACCATGTCAGAATTCATTGTTCTAGTCAAAGCATGGCAACAAGATTTTATTTAGAAAGCACAGGCCATTTTCAGTAGCAAACATCTACACATCTCTAGGGTGACGTGGCAGCTGAAGGAATTTGAGCCATCTGAGACTCAAATTCAAAATAATCAAAACCCAGGGCATTTGCATAAATACCTCTTCAGAATGAAGCTTAATGAAACAAAATTTCAACTCAAATAGTCCAAAAAGTAATTTCATAACGTGAATTGCATTAAATTGAGTGTAATAGATGGGCTCAGAGCACCCAAAATCATAAACATTACGTGGATTTATAAACCCCTGAACAGTTACACGAGGTTCAGAATTTTACAAATCAAGACTCCAGCCTATTCAGGCCAGTAACAGTGTCATTACAAAGCCTGTCTCTGAAGAAATCCTTCCTGCTAATTTGTCGGTCTTTTGAGGTAGTCTCTGACTTTTCTTGAAGTGAAAAATTAGGTATAGTATGAAGAATATAAGCTAAATTATGATAATCCAAGGTGTTTTAACCACCTATTTTTGGCTTCTTTATAACAAATCTTCAGATTTTCTTGATTGGTTTCCACTCATACATGCAGTTTCATCAATTAAAATTGAGTACAGCATGTAATTTCATTAGTCATTTCAAACTGGAAAACTTGCAACTGCTTTGGTCTTATTCTAGTGTACAGTTCAAAAATCCTTTTTGTTCAAAACAGGCAGGTGAAAGCAGAAGCTATGGAAGACCATGCATCAGTTTCAGAGGGTTTGATAAAATAACTAGAGCTTAATTTTAAGCAGTCTAGAGTCCAACCTTTTTTCTTTTATTAAGACAAAGAAATAATTCACAATGAAAAAGATTTGCTACTATACCTAGAGAGGCAAAATCATCCTGGAAAATACCCTAGTGGTGTAACAGGTAGCCTAGCTCACAGATGCTACTTTTTGTAGAAACAAAGTTAAATAAAAGATATGTATGTACAAAATTTCTATTCCAGCAAGGGATGACTGAGTAAAAAATCAAGTAATTCTGCCAGTATAACATGTTAGGATACAGACACTCTAAAAATAACTTTTAGTATGAAGGCAACTAAACAAGAAAAACAGATAAATAAAATTTTCCCTAGAACAACTTATTCCAGCATCCTGTTCATCTACACACAGACAAAGTTACACTGCTCTCCAATATTTATGACAAGTTTCTTTTCCTGGAGTAAATACATGTCAGGGATTTTTCAAATATCAAATAATACAGTTATGAAGTCAGAAGCCTATAGTCAGAATTACCCTTACAAATATACATGTTTACTGTCTCCTGTATTTGAGTCAGGAGAACTGCCAGAGCTGAGTATTTTAATCTGACATGCATTTTGACTCTTAGCATTTTGTCTAGCCTTAGACTGTTGATGCAGTTGAGACAGCTTTTCATGTTTTAGTTCAGGAATATGAGAAGGCATGGAGAAACTGAAAACTTGAACATTTCCTGATACACATAGTTTTGGACAAGCCACATGCTCAATATTCACGTAAAGAAAAAAAAAGCAAAAATCTGCAAATAATGATAGAAACCTGAAAATCTCTTTTTTAATGGGCTATTTTGCACAAAGTAGGACTTCAGTATTCGGAACAGATATAAAGATGGATAAAGCATCCCATATACTAAGAATCATTGTCCTTTATGGATATCAACATTTTACAGCTTTTTAAATATGGTAAGTTTGACACTGAGTGTGGGAGTTACAAGTTGGTTTTTTTTTTCATGAGTGATGAGTGATTAGTATTTAACAGAAGCAAACTCCTTCAGGGTATTAATTATTCTAATTTTACTTATTCCAATGCAGTTTGATTGGGCAGTAGAGAGGAACACAGAATAAAAATCAGTTTCATTTCTCCAGTACACACAAAAAATTTTCTTAGATATATGCGCAGAATATTTTTCATGAAAATGGTTTGAGGGTAGGTTGAATTTTTTTTGGTTTTTTTTAAATTTGGTTCCAAATTAGTATAGCTGTAGATTTTTTTTGTCTTGGAAAAATCTGATATTTCCCCTCTGAGTCTCCTCTACTTCAGATCCAGTGTTTTATAAAAATTCTAAAGGAAATAGGTTTTTCTGTTTGCTGTGAAGATTTTTGGTTGCAATATTTTTGCACCGAAACATCTATGATCCTGTAATCACTTTGTTCCTTTTTTTTTTTTAATTTGTTCTATTTCCCACTTCCTTTAGTTTTCAGATTTATGATCAATACTTTTGTCAACTTGTGCTTCCTTTTGTCCTTCTTCCATTTCAGATATTTTGTGCTCATTTTAGTGCAAGAAGGGTGAACGAAGGTTACATATAAAATCCCCAAAGCCTTCGCAATCACCAAAATGCCCAGAGTCCCAGACATCATACAGCTTCAACCTGAGGCAAATTAATTTACATGAATCCCTACTGGAAGCCTTCCTGATAGATAGCTGTAGCAGTGCCTGATGTGCACAGGTATCACCAATACTACTAGATTGTTCTTCATTGACTGAGTTGTCTGTGGTAAACTCACTGAGGTTCATTTGATGTCCAGAGTGCTAGCAGCTATAGCTGCAACTGAAATAAATGGCCACTTTGCTCTACAGTTTCACCTCAGAGGAAAGAAACTCTCAGAAGGTTAGGACACTGCACTGGTGGTCACAGTTAGAAGAGGCACAAAAATCACAATGCGTATCAGGACCACAAAACTCTGTCAGAAGTTACAATAAGAATCTGCATCAGCAAAGCTCACCCCTTCATATGGGCACAAGCACGGAGTGAAAATAGAAAATTTCAATAGTTTTTTAAAGCTACTTCCCAAGACCCCAAGGCATAGCAGAAGCCTTTGGAGAGATGTCCAGAAGTGCAGTGTTACGGGCAATTCATTCAGTGAAATTACCTCAACAGGTAATGCTGCCCCCCAAAATAGTATTTATATAAGCTAGAAACACAGTTAACTGTGTTATTTAGAAAGATCAACAAGAACACAATGGTGTTTGTCTCTTTTATTAAGAAAGATACAAAACCAGAATGTAGTGAAGCTACCATTAGAAACATGAACTTTTTTTGAACCACCTCTCTATTTACATACACAAAATTCCCCAAGTGGAACAATACCAAATGTGAGACACATCAGAATACATGATATACACAAGTTCAGAGATTTAATATCTCTGTTACTTCATACATGATGGCTACACAAAAAGTCAATTGCTACCTGTTTTCCATAAGTATTTTAAATTAGGTTTATGAGACAACCCAAGCAAAATAAAGCAGAATCTGGGGAATGTTCTACTATCTGAATGGTTACTTTATAAAAATAGTACAAAACAATAGAGCCAGGTTTTCAAGTCACACCGAATGTTCTGTCAAACAGTCCATACTTCAAGCTGATGTTGGTAAAAGAACGAAAACTGTTACTGATTTTTATTGTCATCAAACCAGAAATGTATCAGGGGTTCAAGATGCACTTGTTTTCAGATCACTAATTAGCTACTAGGAAAAGCAAGTATTTTTGTTTATTTTTTATAAACTCTTCCTTCAAACAGAAAAGCCAAATAAAATACTTGACCTTGCTTTGCATGATCAGACATTCTGATTAAAAACATGAAATACATGAAGACACACTACTTTGTATGGTTTTTAACTGGAACCAACTACTCCTTAATTGGTAAGGCACTTCTTCCTTTAGGTCCGTCCACTTCCCTACATTTTAGTTTAGGTCCATTTCACACAGAGAAGTGATTTCAGCTATGCCATCTGTGATAGCAGAAGGGATGTTGTTAAGAACTTTTGCTCTCCAAGCATGGATGGCCTCAACAATACCTTCTGGATTGCTTGAACCCAAGTCACATAGTGAATATACAGCTGCCAGCTGCACACCCCAGGGAACACCTGCAAAAAGTTAATGAAAATCAGCTTATAGAAACTTTGATAAACAAGAATGTTTTGGAGAATCTTTAATCTATAGAAACTATTATTCAAGAACTGAAAATAAAACACATCAACAGTTGTGATGCCTAACACTGTAACACAGAATGACAACCTGCACACAAATTCTGTAACATCTCATTTTATACTAGCACTTTCCAATTTTCTCAATTTAGCAACTTTTCAGTATTCAAGGGGCATACAAGAGTTGAGAATCTAGTGACTTTAGTCAAGCATAATCAGACTTAAGAAAATAGTAAGGTTTTCACTGAGTTTGAAACAAATACAGACATACAGTGTATACCATACACCACTAAGTCAGAACTTGAGATTGCAAGGATGAGAAGTTATACAGGTGGTTCAAAAGAGCTCCCTAACAACTGCTTCACTGCAAAATGTACTTAACATTCAGAGTAACTTAGCAATATGGACCTCTGCTGCTGCCTTGTTTTGTCTCGTCAGTACCTTGAAGTGTCTTTCTCCCAAAACAACAATATTGTTAGTAGTAAGCTTCAGCATAAATTGCTCAGGTAAAAAAATAGCTATTACTGCTCAAGTTACAATCACCCTTCAAGTGATCTTAACTTCATTACCATTTAAGTGATCTCTAACACAGATGATAGGCTTTTACATTAAACAGTCCAATTCCAAGATGTCTGAAACCATCTCAGAATTTTTCTCTGTCTCAAACAGAAGGTAATACTGTTAATAACTCATTAACTTTGTAAGAGAAAGGAACTCAAACTGAAAGCTGTTTCACATGTTACGCACTAACATAAACTGCAAAAGTAGGCTGTTTTGCCCTATGTGCCTTAATTTATATTCTGGTATTGCAAAACTTCACATTGTGGACACTCAAGTTTCTCTAAAAAAACATTACCTTCCTCCTTTGCATGCTGTACAAACAGTCCAATTACTGAACTAATATTCTTCACTGCAGCAAGATAGCCTTCCTTCAAACCTATTTGTCCTAATCGACCTGAAAGAAAATAAGAGTTACTACCTATCTGACTATTTAGACAGTCAACTTCCTAGCTTTTATACTTCCCAACTGTGTGTTGAAAAAAAAATTTACCTACAAAAAAGTAATTCTTGTTACCATCTTGTCTTGAGAACAATAGTTGTCCTGTTCCTTGTGTAACTAAAGACCCCAAAGTATTTTTCATCAGACTGATTCAACCTCCCATAGGTTTACAATTTTTAAGTGTAAAACTCAGAAAGAATGCAATTTTTGTTTAATAAACAGCATCATACAGCCTACATACTGAAAATATTTTTCAAAACTCAAACAATAGCTATTTACATCAAATGCCATCTAGATCCCCAAAAAATAATTCCAACTTAAATTTATTATGGTATTAAGTTGCATAAAAAACCGTATTTTATACTGCTGGAAACCATATGACATGAAGCTGTGCCATGGGAGGTTTAGGTTAGCTATTAGGAAAATGTTCTTCATCCAGAGGGTGGCTAGGCACTGAACAGGCTCCTCAGGGATCTGGTCCCAGCACCAATCCTGTCTGAGTTCAAGATGCATCAGGCACATGGTGTGATTCCTGGGGCTGGCCTGTGCAGGGTAGAAGTTGGACTTCAGTGATCCTAGTGGGTCCCTTCCAACTCAGGATTTCTATGATTCTGTATGGCTACAGATGATTTCATTTTAAATACATAAAACATGTTGGTATTTGTTATCATTAACCAATATAGCATCTCTTAAAACTGAAGTACCTGCTTTCCACAGGCTGATAAACAGAAAATATCTGCATAAAGATCCAATAAAATTCAAAAATACTTCAACTCCCTTTCCAGACAGGCCTGACACTTTCATAAGGACATACTTACACAAAGTAGTTCAACCAAGAATTTATATTACTTACCAATTAGTCTGAGTGTCAATGCTATAACACTATCACGAATGGACTGAGCAGTTTCATGCCCCTTTCTCTTCTTTATCCAGTTATCCACAGAAGGCCAAAGCACTTTGCTGTGAAAGAAAAATGAATTTGAAAATCTCATGCTGCATGAAGGGGAGGTCATAGTATTCATATAATAATGAAAGCAAATGACTTTTGTTTATTACTAACTTTAGGCAGACTGACTTCACAGATGTATAGGAAATCATGTTGCTTTCAAGTGTCATGCTGATATATTCTGTAAGTTTCTTACATGACTGAAAATTCAGTTTGTATGTTACAAGTAGGACTCGATGCTTGTTTTAAAAACTAAAAGGACCCAAAGTAAGACTTTTTTTATCCTTAAAATTATGCAAATAGACCTAGTTACCTATTACCAGCACAACTCACAATCACCTTGGTATGGCTTTAATTAAAACTACATATGTTTCACTGAAGCTAATCTGTATTAATTTTAAAAGTATTTCACCTAAAATAACTTCTTTACTATTTGAAAGTATGGAACTTGTATAGAAGACAATGATGACTATAAGTATCACTTATTATGTTATGTCACAGATTAAAAGATGTCCATTATGTCATGTAACCTCTATATAGAAAATCAAGGCTGTCAGATGAGTGTAGGTATCAAAAGCAAGTCTTTCAAACACGGTTAAGCATTGTAGCAGTCCATATCCTGGATTATAGCTCCAAAGAAAATTTAAGACATTGAATCTAAGTATTATATTTATTTTAGAATTAAAATCAGACTGAAATCAAGATAATACACTAATGAGTATGGATATATTTCACTTTCAGCACTGAAGCAGTGTTATTTTCCTATCAGGAATTCCACCCTCATTTTCTACTGTGGGAGGAGAGGAATTCAACAAGTTAGTTCAGAAGAAGAGAATCACTTTGCTTCACCAACAATTAATCTCAAAATCTTATAGCTATTTTGAAAACAATTCTTTACTGGAACAGTTCTAACAGGGATCATTTCTTAGGACAATACCATAAAATCCTCCATTTCCTCATTGATCACTCCTTCTATCTTAAAATAATGCACACATACACAGGTCTCATCAGGTTTAAGGTTTAAACATCCTCATTTCTAAATACCTATGCAATATTTTATTATGTTAAAAGCTAAGTCATAATGAATTTGGGAAACAAAAAAACCACCACCAAAACAAAACACAAAAAAACCCACAAAGGAGAACATTTGAAAGAAGTGATTGCCACAATACCTTATAACATTATCATGTGTCCAATCCCACTTCATGTGAGAGCAGAGTAGATCAACAGCAAATACATACTGCCAAGCATCTTCACTCAGATCTTCTCCATACTGCTCGCTCAAGTGAAATTCTACTTTTGTACATGACTGCATTTCTAAAAGCAGGTTTGAGACCATAATACCAGCATCTAAAGACGAACTCTGGAATTTTAGAAGGTAATTACCTTAATGGATGAAAAGTTATCAGCCCAGAACCAAACTCTTTACAAATATTTGATACTGACTGTGTACAGCATCTTATACCATAAATCCAACTTTTGGGTTGAATTAACACAAAAAAATAGAGTACATAAACCAAAACCATCAAGTACTAGTATTTTTCCTGACACCTTTACTAAAAGGAGAGTTTGGGGAAAAAATACCCAAAGAAGAAAAACCACAGATCTCACACCCACTCTCTCATCTCACTCTACAGTTTGGTGATTTTTGTTTCTCTCAATGCAGCATTAAGGTAAGAGTGTTTTTCCAGTGCAAGAAGATTAGTCCAATATTGTTCACTTTCTAAATAATTTTAAAATTTGTTACTCTTTATTCTTCATTAGGGGTAAATTTGCAAGCAAATACTTTCAATTGTTTAGGTAAATAAACATGCCATGTGAAACCATTCTGCTAATTAGGTAGCTAGGGAAGAAAGGAAATTAAAAAACAAATATTTTTTGAATATCTGACTAAGCTTATCACATAAAAAAGAATGGGTGCTTGACACATCTTCCCAGTACAAAACCTCATATAATTGGCAAGTTCTGCCATGGTGCAAGTCACTAAAATTACATGCTTTGACCAAGAAATAAATACCCATTCCATGTGAGTTTCACTTTTGGAAGTAGAATAATCTTCTCCTAAAATTATATGTATAACAGACCATTAATCACAATCTACTTGAAACTTTTACCTGTATTTCTACCCAAGTAAAACAGAGCTTAAAACAGGATAATGTCATCTCCTGTCTTCAATATAGAAAATTCTGAGGTCTTTGTCCCCAGCTGCAGCAGCTGTCATATTTCACAGATCCATTAATAAAGTAGGTAATGTGAGTGCAAAGAATATTTCCAGGAACACTTACTAGGACATTCTTATGTGCATCTATACTGGCATGATTCTAAAAGCTGTAACCTAATAGAATGGAGAATACAAATTCTTTGCTAAAGAGAGACTGCAGTAAAACATAACTGAATACTAGAGCTTAATGCTACATCACAACTGTGATTTAATAGTAAAATCTAGATACAAATCCATGCCAAATTAACTCACTCCTGCACTAAAGCAGGAGGTTTAGGGGGCTGTAATTTCAGTGATACCATTATTGAATTCAGGGCTGGCATCAGAGGTTAAAGAAAAAAAAATTATTATACAACACCAAAAGGCTATGATGACAGCATTGAGACTACTGCATTCCTCAAGGCAGCTGTAGAGCAGCATGTTAGAATAGGGAATGGATGAGCTATTGTCATGGTTTAGGATTGGTATTCTCCAAATTAGTGCTCCCACTGAAACCAAGCACTGCTTGCTTCCTCCCTTCTCTCCCTTCCTCTTCTCTGTGGTGGGATGGAGAAGAGAATTGGAGGCACAAAATGTAAAGATCACAGGTTGAGGTAAGAACAATTTACTGGAAACAGCAATGAGATAAGAAAACAAATGGTAATAGCAATAAATTATGGAGGGTACAAAAGAGAGACCAACAATTCACACAAAAACAGCAATACCCAACCCCTCCTCCACCACACTATGCTGACCTGGGACTCATTCTCCCTGGAAGAGACTCCCCCACATGCCTGGTAATGATGTGAGGTAGTACAGAATAAACCTCCAGGTCTTAGCCATGCCCTCTTTTGGCTACTGCAAAAATTAACCCTGTCCTGGCCAGAACCAGGACAGTTATAAATCAATATGATTTTGTTCACTTGATATTTACAAAATCCTTTTATTTCCAGGAAGCAAGCCTGGCATTAATATGGAGTTTTCAAAAATAAGGGGTCCTAGCCTTTAAGCAGACACACAAGCCTGTTACACCAACTCCTTTAGAAGCAAAGCACCTCTGGCTTTCCATCTCCATGATACAAAATTGCTCCCACTGATTTCAATTTTTCCTCCTTGCAACATTCTTTTCAGGATGGTAATATGTGCCTGCTGAAAACTGATAGAAATTAAATGATTTGCCAAACAGCTCAAAGATTTGTAGTCAGCTCAAAGTGATCATCCTTCTTCTTATGTCACTGGTTTTGTATTGATCACACCAACTGCTTATAAAATTAACTTAAGTTTTTTTGTGGTAAACAAGTATTTACAGTCTACCTTGCAAAAAGATCATGAGTAAAAAGAGACAGGCTCATCTTGAAATTAACTGTAGTAATGTATTACCTGTTACACAGAGAACTACAAAAGATAAAACCAACATATATTTTAAAAATCAACAATAGAAAGCAAAAGCAAAAAACATCTCAAAGAACAGTTCCACAGATAGAAAGAATTCCCTAGTCCTACAACACTCAAGTTAAAAGTTTAAAAACAACCTTTACTTTTAATGTGTTAGTATTTAACAGGGAAAACAAGAAAAGTTTTGTATTCTAGTAGTGTCTAGACAGCTAGGGGGAAAAGGCCTGAAGCGGCATTAGTTGCACAATTGTACAGCCTCCATGGGATATTCACACCCTCCATTAGAAAAGTAAGTTGCTTAATTTGATTCAGCCAGCCAAGCAATCAATGCAGACAAAAGCTCATAATGACAATGAAATCAGACATTACCTGTTCCCAGTTGAGATAAGCACTTAAACAGGCCAACATCTCATTGCTTGCACTTCGCCTGACAACTAATTGCATAGCTTTGTTAATTGCACCTTGGAAGACAAATATGTCAGACCATACATTGACGATAAATAAAATCAATTTTTCAGAGTCTGGAAAGTCTAAGGAAAAAAAGAAATAACAAAGTAAATTTTTAGATTTTAAAACACCAAAATACATCGTCAGGGATTAAAAGCTAGTACATTCAGCAAGGTAACTAGGAAAAAAAGGCACAGAAGTCACATCATAACTGTAGCCTAAGGAAAGGGAGTCATACCAGCACATCTCAGTCCTGAGACTAAATAAGAAGAAAAGATCCAAGAGAAAAACCAAACAAGAAACACCAGTAGAACCCCAACAAACCTTAAGCCACCTCCCTGACTGTAATTTCACTTCCCCCCCCTTCATCTTTCTTACTGCACTTTAGTTCACGAAGGAGAGTGGTCTTAGAGCATTGAAACCGGATTCTTTTAGAATTAAATTAGACTGGAAGATGCATTCCAAGAAACTACCTAATACATTTCAGTCACCAATAAGCACTCTGATCACTGAACCAAACTAGAATTAGTCCAAAGAAAAAAATAATCGATAGTACTTGCTAATACCTTGCACCCATACACCTGTGAAATACATGTATCTGTAAAGCCTGCAAAGAACTTTCACACAATTCAAATCTGATGTTGTTCAGCAGTTTTCCCAGACTTTATCAAAGAAATTATGTAGTATGCAAGTTGTATATGAGCATATATGAATGTTGCATGCTACTACTTGTACTTCCATAGATGTAAAAAATTGTGCTACTCCATATAATTGAAGAATCTTCATTCATTAAAGTAATTCAGAACAAGTATCTGACAACTATCAATTAGAGAGGACAGAGTTCCAGGCCATCAATGGGAAGCCAAAAGACCCTTCTGAATACCAAAGCTGAGAGCTTCAAGGGAAAATACTAAGATAAAACATGAGCGTGTAGGCTGTAAGCAATAACAAATACATTGGAATAAGTAAAAAAGTAGATATTACTTTCATGCATGAAATGCTATACTGGAACACATATAACTGGAACAGTATATAAAAACCAATGACATCTGAAAAGCTAAATGAACCTTCCCTCTTCACTTCAGCATAACTTCTACATTTTTTGAAAGATCTTAAGAACTAGAAAGCATATCAAAATACATCAAATCAAGGAGCTTTAATGAGCATAAAGAATTTAGACTTCAATCAAGTGTCTTGTATGGATCTTCTACTCTGAAGCAGCTCATCATGCGAAGAATTAACTAACTTTTTTCTATCAGGACTGTTGGTGAACTAAAATTACTGACAACTTGAACTGCCTATCCAGGAATTTGAAACACTTATAAAATTCACTCTAGGATGAGTAAGAGTTCAAGGGGCATCAAAAAAAGAAAAGAAAAAAGAAAAAAAAAAAAAAAAAAGAAAAAAAAAAGAGAGAACATAGGGGAAGTAAAAGGAAAATTAAACCGAAAAGGTAACATTTTATTTGTAGTCACTTAAGGCAGAATATTTGAAAGGAAAACAGAACAAAAACAATAGACAAATTGTCAAGACAATAGGTGATGTTAGTCTAAAGTAGTAATACTGACTGTTTATAGTGAATTTGGTCATTGTGTAGCTTGTGTTGTCATAATTCTCATGGGAATATGTGAAACTACGTGAAAGAGGAAAGCCTAAAATAAATGCATAGTAATCAAATAAAACCAAACAAATTTTAAAAAGCCTAAACACCACTTAAGATGTGTTTACAGCCATTCCCATTCAAAAAATGACTACAAAAACACAGAACAATGACAATAGAAACTTATGCAATTCAATGTATAGAAGAGAAAATAATCTAGTAAAAGTCTGCATTTAGCTATTAAAAGTTTGGATCTTAGACAGAAGAAGAAAGGGAAAAAGGGGGAATGTTTAATATTTGCAAGAGCCCACAAAAAGAAAAAGCAGTAAGACAATGAAAAACAAAAGGCTTAATTATTATTTTAGATTAAGAAAATATATCTGACAAGTAATAGTTTCTAACATGGTGCAGTATTAAAACTATTAACATGAAAGAAGTAAAAGTAGAGTTATAATGGACTGAAGGATAGAAGAACAGAGGGGAAAACAGGAATTCCAAAAAGAAACAGAAACATTACACCCCCTCAAAAAATGGTAATTAAGAACAGAATGAAATCACAAACCTTTTTAAGATTAAAAAAAAAAAAAAAAGACAGGAATTTAATATGAAAGCTAGTAAGTAACTGAAAGAATTTCAAGCTGTAGCACTTTGCTTGTCAGTGGTCTTGAATTTTATTTTAATGTGAAACACAGATACCAGTATATTATTTTCAAACTTAGTGAGTTTTAATCTTCCAAAACTAAAATTCTTAACTTAGCAATAGTACGTATGTGTTACCTTTGCTCCTGTGACCAAAAGGCAGGGGGGTAAAGGAAGGGAACCAAAATGGAAAAAACTTCTCAACCAAGTGAGAATTTGGATAACAGGAAATAAAAAGATTTTAAGGAGGACATATAAAAATACACTGGTGTTGATCAAGGTATTGTCCAGCTCCTGACACTATTTTAAATATCTGGTTTTAAATCACACTTACTTTATGAATCAGTACCTACTCAATTAAAGTAAGAAAATACTAATAGGCTAAAAGGACAAAATTCCCAGAAATCACATTATCATTTTGGAGATGGTGGAGAAATGAAAGCACAGAGTATCCTAAATGAAATATTTCCTTGGAAAAAGAAGTAGACTACTAAGAGCCACTAAACTACAGCATATATGTGGTGGAACTATGAGAAGGGGAATTTCTTCTAGAACAGTCTGCATTGCAGAAAAAAGTTCTAAGGAAAACAACCTTTTAACAGGATTTCTGTTTGTTTTTACAAACATAATAATTCTGACACACTACAGCAAAAAAACACACAGCATATTTAAGATAAAAGGCCACTAAGCCACACTATACCTTCTTTAAGTAGGCTATAGCAGAAAAGGCGGGCTCTTTCCAAATCTCCCAACTGTCGACAAATTCCTGCATAGACTCGACACAGAGCCTGACTGAAATTGTAATTTGTGGCATTCTTCTGAGCCTTCAGCTTATTGAGAATAACATGCAGCAACGACTCTGCTAAATGCTGTAAGACACAAAATATATTGTTAGACTTACACACTTAAGAATACTTGACAACATTGTAGTATTATAACAAGTAAAAAGAACTATCTTCTTTGCAAGAATACTGTCTGCATACATTTAAAAATGGAGGAAAGTAAATGAGAGGCAACCAGTGGAAAAAAAAAGAGGGAGGAGCGGCCAACTTCCCAGAATAAACATGCCATAGACAAATGAAGAATAGGGCTACTATTATTTGAATATGAATAATTTAGTTATTAACAACAATCTTCCTCAAAGAACAAGGAGAATAATGACAAGTACAAGGAATGAGGAGAGGAATAATGACAGGTAGAGTAACCTAAATAACCTAATCAGAGCAAATGTAAACACCCTGACTTAGCTACTTCCAAAGATGCCACAGAAGGACAAACAGCCGATTGTCCAGGTGCGAGATTTACTAGGTAAGTTAACACCAGTCTTTCCCCAGATAACTGTACACACTGCAGGAGATGGGATGTTGCTGCCTGTAGTAACATGGGACTCAATATGAAATGCAAGGAAAAAGAATATTGGGATTGTGCACATTGTGCATGACTTACTAGGGGATGCTTAGAGGGAGACCTAAAAGTGGGGAGTAGAATGAGAAGTTTAGGAGCCAGGTGCTGGAGAGTACACAGTTCAGACTGGGTACCTGTGGACAACAGGGATTCCGAGTGTTAGCTTTGGGAGGAACCAGAAGGTCTAAGCCAGCTGCCTGAAACACCACAAGTCTGAGTGCCAGACACAAGTCTGGACCAGCTGCTGGAGGAATGTGTCCACACTTCTGTGTCTGTAAGTTTGTCAGTGCATGCAATACAGGTAGGAAGAATATCAGTAATCTACTGGATGTACTAAGTGCCAAATGTTACCTGTTGGGGGAATCCATATTATCTGTACATATATGAATGTATTTTCCTCTACCAGCATTTCAGTCTGATTAGCCAGACAAGGGAATAAGAGTAGGTGTGTACTGTGTGCATGTCTTTCTACTAAGAGTACATGCTTAGCCTTGCTACTGGCTGAACTGGAAAACATAAAAGCTTCAAGCCTTGCCTCTGTGAAGTTACCAGACTTGACAACTCCTATCAAAGATGACCTGAGATCTTGGTAGCAACTTCTCAGGAGAACTTAATTAGGTCCAAGGACTATAACAGGACAAAATGCTGCCATGTATTAGTTGGTGAATTGCTTTGCTGTAGACTACAAATTATCTATGAGAAAGATGGCAAATGAAGCAAAATTTTTGAACACTGATGTTAAGGAAGTCCTGAGAATTAAATAAGGGAAGAATTTCCCAATAAAATTAAATTTAATAACCTGATGTAGAATAGTAAAAGTAAACCTACAACAAAATTATATACCAGAATATACAAAAAAGTTTATCTTCTTTAATTTAAAAAAACAGAGTAGTTTTGGAGGAACTCTTTCAACTATTTAACATTATCCACTTCAAAAAGTGCTGAAAAAATAAAGTGGTTTATGCATACATCAGAAAAGCATATGTATTTATAAATGCAGTTTTGCATCTTGGACACCATTGAACAGTAATTTCTTGTGCAGTTCTGTATCTTCTTAAGTTATACATATTTAGATTTCTAATAACCTTTCAAGACTACACTTTGGTACAGGAGATTGCCGGAACAATTGAGAATTCAAATACTATAAGCTTATACTCCTTCCATTGGCACAGAAGTGCTTATTAAACCATAAAATTCAGAATTATCCCACTTACCTTATTTTTTATACCAAATTCATAGACAACTTCTCTCTCTTCATCTCTCATTACTGGAATCTTTGAGACATTACCAACATACACATGACCTTTAATAACTGGTAACAAGTCAAAACAGGATTCAGCAACTTTCTTTAATGCCAAAGAAACTTTCTGGCAGTCAGGATCCTTTTTTGCTGGTAGTGATTCTTCTAAATTGGAACTCTGTGATGAATCACTGATTTCATAGCTTTTCCTGTGGAAAGACTCCTGCATTTCAGAGATGGTATTTTTAGTATTTCTGACAGCAGTAATATCACTGGGCTCCATCCTTGGTGGTTCACTGTCCAGCCTCAGTCTTTTGGCACTTCTTGGCATAGATACCTGCAATAGTGTCCTTTTTTCAAGATGATTTGATGATCTTGAAAACAATTGCTGATTTTGCACATCTTTGTCTTCATCTTTGCTACAATCAGATTTCAAATTGCTCCCAGCTTTAACAAAAGCAGTTGATGTAGATGCAATTGCTTTGAATCCACCTGTTTGAGACACAGGTCCTGGCAAACTCTGACTGTCTGGAAAAGCACATCGGTTAAGCTGAATATTGCCTTTCAGAATGTTAAGTGTCCTTGCCCTTGCAGACAGCTCTGGATACATAGTGTCCAATATTTTCACAGAGTTCTCCTGAGGCGCACCTGGACCAGCACTAACTGCTGCAAAGAGAGGAAATCTTCCTGGAACGGGAAGTGCATGCTTTGGAATGGAAGTACAAAATTTCAAAGGTGAGGAGCGAATCCTTCTACCTACTGCCATTTCTGAGGGTGAGGGAGGAGAAAATAAAAGAGCAGATTTTACTGTTGGAGTATCTGTTAATGGAGACATGAGAGGAAGAATAGGAGTTTTGCATAGTGGGGATATCAGGTCATCAAGAGGGGAAAGCAGAGAGGATTGGCTTGTAGAAGACATTACTGGGGACACAGTACAGGCAGGTTTTGGAGGAGTAGCAATCAGAGGCAGTAGCAAGGGGGGCAGAGGAGGACCTAGCTCTTCCCTGATTTTATTTATCACCTCCGATGAGCATTTTGTTGCCTCAGAAGTATTAGCATTTGCAGGAACTGGCTTAGTAACTTTAAAAGTCTTTGTTTTTATTTTACCTTGAAACAGTCTCTTTGATAGCTTGGTATGCATTACTTGGGCAGCTGTCTTGGTAGAAAGAGTCAAGATTTCAGATGGTTCTTGCTCTTTACACTTCAACTTACTGCTCTCTTTCAGAGCACAAGACTCTGATTCCACCATATGTAACTTCTCAAATACTGTCTTTTGTGGTTCAGAAAACTGCCCAACTGTTGGACAACTGCACCTTACATCGGAGAGGGTTGGATTTGGAAGATACTTGAGTATTTTTTTTTTCCTACCACTGTCTATGAAAACATCAGTGCTGCTTTCTTCTGTGTTGCAAGCAGTATAAGTTTGGTTATTATTATATTTTTCAAACCCTGAGACCCCCGTATCAACACTGTGCAATAGACTTTGTTCCCCATTTGACTGAAGTTTTGCAGAATCATTTTCTTCTAAGAAACTGCCAAGTGATAACGTTCTTGCATTTAATTTACTGTTTTTTACAGTAAGCCTGCAATTTTCTGAGAATCTGTTTAACATCTTGCATAGCGGTAACCTATTTTTTGAAGCATTTGGCATCACAGGGCTTTCTTTTGATGTTCCAGATTTTAACAGATTTTTCTCATGGTGACTGGCTATGTTAGACTCCACCATGAGTTCATTAGCACTCTCACTATTTTCAGAAGTTACTAATATACAATCCTTTTTCCAAGAGACTGAGTCTTCAGGATAACCCTCCCCAGTCATACTTGACCACTCATTTGCAGCATCTCCAGAGTTGTTTGGTTCACAGTGTGTACTCACATCCACTACAGTGCCTGTTTTTAGGTGACTAACTGTGAAAGTATTTCCTGGGTGCATCACTGAATGAAGCTCACATACTTGGTAATCAGCATCAACAACTGCACCAGGTCCCAGAGCATCCACTGCAATTCTCCTGGAAGCTCTCAGTTTGTTTCTGAACATTGGAACACATTCAGAACACCTCACATACTTAACTTTTTGTATAGAACAGTCTTTCTCTTCACAGTCATCGCTCTGCTCTGGCATATCAAAATCACTTTTACACCTTATTACGGCATTTTTCCCAGCACCCTCAAAACTATTCAGTTCTTTACTTTCTCCCCCACCTGTTAGTGAACCAGTCCTAGAAGGATCTGTTCTAACCTTCCATGTAGAAGTCCTACATCCTGATTCTTGACAATCAAACTTTTGGAGGAGAAAAGCATTCTTGTAAGAGTTTGCATACATGATCTGTGATTTAACAGATGCCTGAGGTTCTTTATCTACTGGCTGCTCCTTATCTGAAGTTTTCATTCCATTTTTGTGTACATATTCTCTCTCAGGGAAGCCCAGTTCTTTGCCCAGGTTGACTTTTTCAGCAGACAGAATCTCAGCACCCTCTTCTAAGTTTTCTGAAGAACAGTTAAACGTACTACTCATAATAGAATTTGTATGTCCCTTATTTTCCCAAGAACAGGAAAAAGCAGCCTTTCCTCTGAAATTAGTTTTGAGGAAACCAACAACTTTCTGAAGACTGAAATTTAGATCAGGAGGTCTTGTGGATTCCAAGCCAATTCCCACTTGCACAGGAGCATTGGTTTCCTCATTGTTTATACCACATTTGTCCAAGTCCTTTTCAGTAGAAAAAGCCAAGCCACTTCCATAATCCATTTCTGAAGCAGGCTGGCAAGTGATCTCCAAAATATTATTTTTCTTCACAACATTCTTTTCCCATTTCAGTGAACTGGAACAAGTCTCAGTCACCAAGTCCTTGCTTTGTTTATCTAATTTCCCTTCTATTTCATCACATTTAATATTTTCAGTTATCAAGAGCTGAGTCAGAGGTTTTGCAAACTGTTCCAGAGAAGTATGATTACTTTCTACTGAGATAGAGTCAATAGTATCCCCTCTTGCTAACAACTCACTGCTTTCCCCTCCGCAATCTTCTGAATTAACTTTGACTTCAGTCTCTAGAGATTCAAACACTCTAAAATTTTGAGATTTGGACTGCCCACATTCTAATGTATTACATAAGTTTTCAGATTGTTTTGTTTCACCTTTCACTTCTGTAAAATCTAACACAGAGGATTCACACTTAGCTACACTGCTTTCTGCACCAGTAATGCATGCTGTCTTTGGTAGTGCAAGTATATTTTCCAACTCTGACTTCCTTTGAGACAAATTACTAACATCTTCCTTGTGATATGGTTTGCTTTGTAAATATACCCCCTCATTTATATCTACTAATTTTATATTTTCTGCACTATGAAGTAGCTCTGACAATTCAGCTACTTCTAGAACACTTCCTCTGTAAAATTTCATAGCTAGTTCAACAGCTGGAGCTCTGGTTATATTAATGTCTTCAATTTTGAGCTGTTGATGTTTTGGAAAGACTGACAATAAAGTTCTGATTCCTTCATTAGCAGATACAGGTAAGTAATGCCTAGAGACTTTAACAGTCTCTGGTTCACATTCTCTGTTCACTTTGTCTTTTGTTTGCACATGTTGTTTCTCCAGAATCTCTTCACTGTCATATTTTATTTCAGAGCACTGCGAGTGTGCAGAGATCTCAACAGCTCCAGCCTTATTAGTTAATTTGATTACATTTTTTGATTTATTTTCAACATCTTCATTTTCTATCAACACATCAGATTTTTCCTCAGCATCTTCGTTTTGAAGCACAATGTATTGCTCAGATAGCAAATGAGTAACACTTTGCAGAACAGATGCTTCTCTGGGAGTTTCTCTCTGTGTTACTAATTTCTCTCTCTCTGTATTCACTAATTCACCAAATTTTTCATGTGTACCCTCATTATCAACAGCTCTAATTAAGGTTACATTCTCCTCTATTTGCTCTACCAGACTACATTTTTCCATCTGATTCTGAGGCTTGAAACTTTGTAACATAAAATCTGCTGAAGAATCTCCCTCTTCACTGTCCATGTCCTCACCATCTCCTTTCTGTTTTTCCGTGTCTTCCAATTCGTGTGGTGTTGCTCCAGTTAGTTCTCTGTTCTCAGTTTCCATATCCACAGAATTCTCCTCCAAATAATCTTTGCTAGTTTCTATGTTTGTAATTAGAGTAGCACCTTCAGCTTGCTTCCTTTCAGCATCTCTCTTCTCCTTGCTTGACATCTTTGGACTGATATGAACATTCTTTTCATTCCAACTCAGATTAAGTGAGATTTCTGCATCAAAACCATGCTCACATGATTTGCATTGTCTGTCACACTCATCACCAGGACTGATTACATTATCACTCGGCCGCTGAACTTGGTCTTGTAAAATACCCTCCACTGCAGAAGTACTGCAATCATCTTCTTCATCACTGGAATCTCCCAACAACATATCCTTCAATTAAAAAAAACAATGTTAATAACCTAAACCCTAGTACTAGTTATAAGACTTACTTTTCTAAACAAGTACGCTTAAGGCCCTGAGATGCAGTGGTTTTTAGATATGAAGGCTGGTCAACAAAATTATAACCTTCTCCATCATTGTTCTTCATAGTAAATGAAAGCACCTCTGTAAAAAGTAGGAGACTTCTTTATCTACCTACTGTCATTCTAAAATTACCGGGAAAGAGCATTTCAGTAGCACTTAACTTTCAAGACCTGTAATTTTGCTATGAAAGCCATGCTTATATTGAACATAAATTGGGAGTTTAAGTCTGCACCACTGGGAAATTATGACAGCAAGTTGAGACATAGGTGACTGTGCACTGGTTTTGGCTAGGATAGTTAATTTTCTTCACAGTAGCTACTGTGGGGGTATATTTTGGATTTGTGCTGAAAACGGTGTTAATAATATAGAGATGTTTTCATTATTGCTGAGTGGTGCTGGCACAGCATCAAGGGCTTTTCTGCTTCTCCTACTGCCACACTGGTGAGGGCGCTGGGGGTGCATGGGAAGTTGGGAGGAGACACAGTTGGGACAGCTGACCCCAACAAACCAAAGTGACATCCCGTACTGTTATGGCATCACGCTGAGCGTATAAAGAGAGGGAAATAAGGAAGGGTGGGACTTTGGAGTGATAACATTTATCTTCCCAAATCACTGTTATGCATGATGGAGCCCTGTTGACTTGCTTGCTCAACTGAAAGAGTGAATGAATTCCTCATTCTGCTTTGCTTGTGTGCACAGCTTTTCCTATTAAACTGTCTTTATCTCAACCCACATGTTTTCTCACTTTTACTCTTCTGATTCTCCCCAGGATCCTGCTGGTGGGGAAGTCAGAAAGCAGCTGTGTGGTACTTAGTTGTTGACTGGGGCTAAACCATGATACATCTACTTCTGAAGATTTTTTACTCCCTTCCACAGGCAGTATTCTACAAGGTTAAAGAAGTACCCATATAGATCTAAACACACAGAGACCCTTTCCGTCCATGATTAATACTGATACCAAAAAAAAAAAAACCCAAAAAAAAAACCACAAAAAAAAAGACAACCCAGGAATATAATGTCATGATTTCTTCAGTAATTTTAAGACCAAGTTAAGTGCCAAGTCTGACACATCCTGAAACTCACCTGTGTAGTCAGTGGTGAAAGCTGTACTGGAGAAAGTAGGGCAGGGAGAGGTCTGGCCCAATTCAATATATCCATCACATTTCCACCTGGGTCTCTCTGCTCCTGATCGGAGAAGCCTGAAGTGCTGTGCTCCCTGCCTGTCTGTATTATCACATCTACAGTTTTATCCTCACCACTGTGCAGATGTTCTTCAGTAGTCCTGTTCTCAGCACAATCATCTCCAAAAGGCTCAGTACTTTTTTGAATAATCATTGCTGTTACAGAATTTTGCTTTACAGCACTTTCCACTGAAGAACACCGAGGTAGCGTTTTGTCATCACACTTCCTGATCTTTTGGTGGATTTGTACAGTGTCTAAGACAGAAAAATATCGTTAAAATATCGTTATATTTTCCCCTCTCATGCTGACTTGAGATAATACATAATAGTAATAAAAATGTAATACCATATATTTCAAGTGATGTTTCCAAAGAAGATCTTAGTCACTTTCAGAAATGCTTTCTTTATAGAGATGTGATGTTGTTATTCACAATTACTTTTTCATGAAAAAGGCATGTATGTGTGCAAAGAGCTTCTCCCCAAACACTTTCTTTGTTTGGATCATTAAAACATTCCCAGTTTTTTCCTATCAGGAAGGGTCATTCTTGGTAGGATTGAAGGTCCATACGCTTTATTTCAGTCTTTGTCCAGTAGCTCACAGTCAGTAAAAGCAGGACAACCATGCACAGACATTCCCCACTCAGGCTGTAGTTCTCAGCTTAAAGTAACTTGCAGGTTTGAGCCAGCAGCTGTACTTCCAAGCAAGTTACAATTATACCCTGCCATAAATACAATAAGGGAGCTCTTACTACATTTCTAGTTTATGATTTAATATGCATATGCTTTTAAATTGTTTGTTTTTTAAATTTAAATATTGAGTCTAATTACACAAGATTTTGTCTTTAATATTATTTAGTCAGAACTGAACCCTTAATAAAAAAGCACCACAATATATCCTATGCCCAAAGGAGTCAGAACAACTAAGATAAAGATACTGAACAGTTGAGAACCCTTCCAAGATGTCAACTATAGTTTTACAGTTATTCTAACAAGAAAGTGTGTCCAAGTGCTCTGTGTGATTCTTTGCACTGTACTTCTGTTTTGTTACTTTTCAAATCACAGTTTTAACTATTACACAGTAACTAATTCATAATGCAGATGAAACACATTCATCCAGGAAGGTCTAAAGACAAATAATTTAAATTTATTATAATTGTGCTAAATACTTCAAAAAGGGAAAAGATGGCCCAGTTTCCTGAAATTTAAATTCTATGATTTTATAAAATAAAAATATTACCTCCAATAAGTAGAAATCAACAACTCCCAAACCACAGTGTGTCCTATGAAACTAAAATCTATCTTTAGTATTTGCAATTCTTATATGACATTGTATGTGTGAAATTGTTTATAATGTTCACAAACACTACTGGACACAAAATCAGCAGTATTCAAGCATGATATCAAGCCTTTTCTGTGTACACATGAATACCGTCTGCAGTGAACCACTTGGATTTTGTGACTAAATTTTGCCGTAAACAAGCTCGTTTCGGTTTAAAGGAGAAACTACTGCTAAGCAATCTAACTGCAGAGACCGGGTAAGGTTTTTTTTAATGCCAGTTTCTCTCACGCACCATAAGCTGCAAAATGCTGAAAGTTTACTCAGAACCTTTGTTCAGAAACTGTCCCACCCCTGAACACACACTCGCACACTCCTGCTTGACACTGCTGACCTTCCAGGATTTTCTAGAAAAAAGACTGTACATGTCCAGTACTCCTCCTGGAGGAGGTATTGGGGTGTTTACCGGAAGAATGAGGGTCATAAAAACACCAAATTGTTAT
The DNA here is from genome assembly GCA_013397395.1 of Sinosuthora webbiana. Lineage (NCBI taxonomy): Eukaryota > Metazoa > Chordata > Aves > Passeriformes > Sylviidae > Sinosuthora > Sinosuthora webbiana. The sequence goes on from VXBN01002160.1 coordinate 70,126, forward strand.
GCTTATACAGGCCTCCACCTCTGATGGACACCCACTGCCTCACAACCACAGACCATGATCCCCTACACATCACTGGAGTCACAGATGGTGGTTATCTTTGTCTTTTCTCCTCTATCTTTTTTCTTTCCAGTTTTCCTCTCTTACAGTGATCACACACTGCAGAACAGCTATACACCCATTTCCAATCCATTACAGTGTTTTCCATTTATGGTTTCAAAGCAGTCCTAATGAAATTTGTTGTTATATCAATTATTTAGCGTTTTTCTACTTTAATCCACCCCAAGGGATCCTTTAGCAACAAACCTGGTTGCCCTGCCTCAGAGATAACTCACAACACCATCCCACAGTAGAAAGAACAGCGCATGCATTAAATGGTTTTGAGTAGAGGATGTACTGATTTAATGGGCACACCTTGCATTCTGCTGGGGAAAAAAAAAAGTGTGCTTCATTACTGTTCTCTTTGTTAATCCACTACTAGAACTTGCACAGATATTCCCAAAGCAACATCAATGGTATTCATATTCAAAAATATTAATTTAACTTAATAGGTCAAAATAACCTCCTCAGCAAAAACTTTTAAGCACATTCTGATAAAACAGAACCACTAAAGGAGTAAATTAGAAAAATTGATCAATAACCCTGTTTCAAAGATCCACCTCAGTCACTCCATGTAGCAACTCCATGTAAAAATCTTAATTGCTGCATTGGACACCAGGAGGGAGAAACTGATCAGCCTGAAGGGGCCCTAGCATATAATTTTCACCAAAGATAAGTAAGCTCTGCCATCTCCTTTACATCTTAAAAAGTATTAGGATAATACATTGTTTTATAAAACAATTTACAAGCCACAGTGACACAGAGCTTCCAGGATGTTCTATATTTTCTCAGGGCAAACCTACATTCTTTTTACAATCTGAGTTCCATTAGATGATCCAAGGGAAAAGGAGATCTTTGACAAGAAGAAACAAAAAAAAATAAGGAAAATTCAGAAGTTGGTTGTCTCTTATATTTTTTTCATGTTGTTTTGTGTGAACCATTTCAAAATTCAACATTTTCCCCGCACCGAAGCAGGGGCAGCAACACCGTTACATATTTTGCCCCTAGAAGAACTCCAAATAGACCATTAGGAAGTTTACTTTTCACAGTGAACTACACAATAGTACTGAGTTATTAGGAACTTTACATCCTATCTATAGTCTCAAAATCAGTCATGTACCTACATGAAGTCCAAGAATATTGATACATATCATCCATTTAAAAGTTTCCCCTGAAAAATGGATCAAATATATAATTTCTGAATAACTAAGAGATTCTCCAAACTTCTCTACTCACCCTTTTCCAACCCAGTCCCTGATAACTGCATTTCTTTAGGAATGAGATACTTTTCTAATAGTTAACCCATTTATCTGTAGGAAGAGTTGTCATAGCAACTTTTAAAGATTCAGCATAAGTAAGTTTCCTAATTCGAAGTGTCAACTCCCTGGCACCTCAGCCTGAACCTCACATCCAGGAAAAGCCTTACTAATACTGAACCCATCTCATTGGAAGGATCCTCTTTCATATTTCACAAACAAATTTTATTTTATCCAGGGAATTGCACTCTTGTTCATCATGTGACTCAGTGAAATGATTTCGTTTTCTCCCGAAATCTACAACCTGGAATCTAATTCATGTAGCTTCAAACCCTTACACTGCTGCCTTCTCTCACTTCTGAGAGAAGATTAAGATTACTCTGATCTGAAAACACGATCAAAATTTATCATGTACTCCTTGAAATACTTTCTTGATGCTGAGTGGAGAAAGAAGTAGAGATGAAATAAGTGATCCAAAGCTAACATTGATTGCTTTGGTACTAAACAAACTGAATTTTACAACTTAAAATTTTACTCTTGATTGGGCACATTGTAAGGCAATTCACCGTTGCAAGTTGTCCTCTCCTCACTCCAAGCAACAAAGCAACTTTTTGAAACAAGTCTTGTGTCTTTTTCCTATCAAGAAGGACCAGATTAAGATGCGATATTTTATAAAAATAAATAATCTAGCCACAGAATCTCATCTGATTTACAGAAAAACCTCATCAGCACTGTGACTGCAGATGCCTGGCAGTAGCAACTGCACACATCTCAAGAACAAACAGTGGTGCTTCTCTGAGAAAAAAATTCCTCAACAGGAAATTTTTAATGCCCTGACAATGAGGTGGTAATTTTCAACCTGTTTCCAATTACGTGAATTTCAGGATGCTTCATGCAGTACTCTTTGAAGCTACGGACAGTATTCTGTTTTCTGAGACAATAAATCCACACATTCCACGATATGAAACAAAGAACTATGGTGAACACTGCATACCCAAAACTAAATATGCAACGCTACATTATGTTATATCTCAAGGTGTTATCTTGAGAGATTTTCATATGTTTTTTCAAGACAAAAAAGAAGTCTGCTTCTCAAAGCACTCCCGTGCTATGGATTTTAATCTCAAGACCACAAAACACACATATTCCTAGGGATTCAGTCTCATCTTCGTGTTTTATATAATACTACTGTGTTTATCTCCTTTTATCTGACACTAAAGCAGACAACTCCAGTGTACTCCTTTCCATCTCTGCATTTAAGATCTACATGCAGCTTGTCTCCTATCCTGTATCCTGAAACAAAAAAGATGATCAGATAAGATGGCTATAGCTCAGTAGTAAGCCAAATTTAGTTCAGAACCCAGTTACAGAATACCTCTTGAACAGACTTGGCTCCTTACACGCAGGGTCTTAGCACATTCCTTCAGTTCATCTCACTATAACATATGAACAGAGCATGCTAGAGAACCCAAATGAACAAAATATTCAGCACTCAGCTGCAGGATTCTTCAAATGCTTCATTAAATGTTTCTTCACAATGTAGGTGATTTAATGCCCCAACTATATGAGATAAAGTTTTCCAAAAAAACGCCAATGTCTCATTACCTTAGATCATGGCCTAAGATTACTGATGATCACATGCAGGTATCATCAACTTTATTACTGGTAGATTTTTAACAATACTACCAGATGCTTTTAAATTAAGTTTGGCAAACCTCCATTATCGTATGAGGCTTTCACAACAGCGCATTTGGAAAGCCTCCTGAGTCTTCCAATTTTTATATATGAAAACATTCTTCAAGAAAACCATTCAAAGTAGTACCAACCTTAGCAGAAGAGAGAAGACACTGATCATAACGCAAAGCTTTGAGTATTTTAGAGCACATTTGAATATACTAAGAAATCTGTCATAAGGCTAGATGACTGTCATAAGGCTGAAAGGCTAGATCCAGGCAGCAGATGAACTGACATTTTCTGGAAAAGATACTACCATCAAGCTCATCTCCTCTCTAATTTGAAACTATTGTAATATGGGACAATAAACCAGGGCAAACTCATTAAGATCCTTTTTTGCCTAGAAGATTGCACCTGTAAACATAAGCACTTTGTTATTATGAATTCAAGGTAAAGGCCACTTTCATAAGAGGCTGAATAACAAGATGGCTGTTCTAGGCTTGAAGAGGGAAAAAAACCAAACCAATAACAGAACGAAAGATGCATTTCTTTGAAATCTAACCATTCCAACAAAAGCATGTTCTAAGCTTAGAATTTTCTCCATGCTGAAGTGGGCAGAAAGAAAGACTAGCTAGAAGAGACTGTTACAGATAATTGCTTCCTTTTATGAAATACTGTCGCTTCCTTGAGAAGATACAAATAGCAAAGATGGAACAGGACTTCTGGAATCTAAAGTTCCTCTTCCGGTGGATAGCAAAGGGATTACTCTGGAACCTGATACCCCTAAAATCACTATTATTTCAAACTCTTCAATTTCTTGTGCTTGTTCTTGTCATTTGATTGACCCTTGATCAAGGCATTACATTCAGAATTGCAGGGGACAAATGTCTAGCTCAATTTTGGAGCTGAAGCCATGCATATACTGCATTAAACTCATGGAAGTAAAGCTGACTAACAGGTTTATGAGCTGGTCCTTATATTTTAGCCCCTCATAAGTGGATTCCATTGGAACACGTCTGAAAGCCAGACTGATTGTGATCTACACTAGTAGCAAATTTTCAGACTTAACAGGGTCTTTGAAAAGTTTATCTTCAAAGCTCTAAATGCAGCTGGGTAGCCTATCCCAGGCAATATCTCTACACCTTTAGTTACAGAAAAAGCAAAGTAGTAGAGAAACTGAAAAAAACAAAAAACCTTAATAAAAACATTCCAGAAATGCAACACAGAAATTAATGCAATTTCAAGACACCTATTACTCTTGAGTGCAGAAAGAAAATATCTGCTATGTAAAGTTAAAGCAGTTCAAGTTTGCTGTGAATATGCAAGTGGACAACTACTCAGATTATATTCTATTATTATCTGAATATCACTTTACAACAAAGAAAATGGAGGTAAACATCTTCTTAAACCTTATAATTCAACTATGTTACCACATATTTGTTTCAGACTAAACAGCCCATATGCAATATTATTCACATTATATACTAATGACAGAGTTTATAATGATATAATAATTACCTTTTAAACATGAGATGAGTTTTGACTACTTACAAAGAGGAGAAGAATTTGATCTGTCAATTGTAACAGCAAATTACAATCACTTTTTATCAGAAGATGGTTCAACTTTACTTACCCATTCAAATTAATATTTGAATTATTTTCAGATACTCTAATCACACATGTACTTGACCAGACAAATACTAAAGAAAGTATTTAAGTCTTTCAAAAGAATGTTATGCAGTTCCTACTCAACTGGAACCTACCATCTGTAACAGTTAATCTTCTTTTGTCAGACCATTCCTTATCCCACACAGAGGCTGAAAGAAAATACCAATGTTGCCTTTTAGTCAGAAAAAGAGAGAGTGTCAAGAAAATTTCAAGACTTTGCATGCCATTGTACCTAAGACAGGATCATTTTTCTCATTCTCTCTTTTTCCTGTTGCACTGTCAATGCACATCCAGAGTTCTTCTAATAAGAACTTCACTCTTCCTGTTTAAATAAATAAACAGAAATATTTATTTATTTAAAATAAATTGATAAAATTTAACTAAGAAATTATGTTTATTTTACTCACAACACAGACATGCCTACAACTAAATACAAAATACCCACAAAAACACTAAGACAAGGCACAAGCTTCAGTGAAAGAGAAATGCTAGATGCCACCTAGGGAACGGATCCTGTACTGGCCATGCCCACATAGCAGACTAAAGCAACAGCTGGAGAATGCTTTAGCTTTTCCTTTTCATAGGAAACACTGCAAAAATTTATAGCAGCCCCCAGAATAAAATGTAAAGCAGATTCAAATGTAGCATTAATAAAATTAAATAGCTCTAAGACAAATCAGGTTATGTGAACTTAGGAGAAAATCCTCTAGGAAGATGTGTATCACATTTATGCTCACTCAGTAATAATTCATCTTAATTTTATCATGTAACAGTACCATGTATCTGAATTAATTACCAGGCCACAACATTAGGAGACTCTGTCTACAGTCCTAACCGCACCATTGCTAGGTGATGTCAAACAACCTTATTTCAGACAGAAGGGCAGGTGGAGTGGGAAGAACAACCCAAAACCTCAGCAAAATACAGAAGCACCTCACCTACTTATGCCAAAACTATCATCAGATGCAACAATCAGGAACTGAGACTGTTTTTGTGCAAACTGTAAGTCAAAGGCCATAGCAAACTACTATTATTTTATGAAGAGCCATATTAAAAAAAATAAGCGTATAAGAGGAAAACCTGCCAAATTTTGCTAAACAGCTAGTAAAAACACTACCATTTATTCATTAGTAATAAAGTCTTACTGCTATTTGAAGCTCAAACTAATGCTCAGATATTAATTTACCTATTTTACCACTAATTAAAAATCAAAGAATTAAATTTGGTACCAATTCAGTACAATCCAAAAGTAAACAATATGCCAAGACACAGCTGACTTCACACATGCACAGAAACTGACAACATGTGGCTTCTCTCAATATTTTGATTTCTGCAACAAACTTATTGAAAAGCAAGAAAATGAACACTGAAGTTCTTTTGCCTCTAAACAGCCTTCAGAATATCTGAACAGCTCAAAAGCAGTACCAGCACCTTAAAAGACTGCAAAAAACACAAACAATAAATTTGCCTAAAGTTTGGCGTTGGTACTTTAGAGGAAGTTTTGAAGGAGTTTGCTCCATTATAATTAGATTCAGGTAATTTGTAGCATGTATTTTAAATCGTTAGAAGAAAAAAAGTCAATAATAAAAGATACAGCTATACCTCCCGTATTTCTACTTGATTTTCTAAGTCTCATGTAGAAATTTTAGCAGATTACTCTCCTCTTTGGTGCTTTATGATTTCAGTGAGCTGCAGAGGGACTGTTAGGGGTTTTTTTCAGTGTTTGCATTCTGTTTTATAATTGAACATCAGCTGACTTCACACATGCACAGGGTAGACTAGCCATTTTTATGAATCAAGAATTTTCCTTACTGGAAAACTGAAAATAGTAATCTATTACATTGGTCCTTCATCAGTGTAACCCACTTGTACCAACCACATCTCCTCTTATAGCACTTGGGCAGTATCCTGTTTCCAAAAATGCAACTCCAGTAGAACTGCAATAAATTCATAACAGTTGGTTCCACACAGAGAATGGACTTGCAAAAAGTCTTACCTTTGTCTATATCTGTTTCAAGAACTTCGCTTGAACTCTGAGTTTCTGCATGTTTAACTATTAAAAAGAGAAGTGGGAAGAAAATGTTCAAATGGAACAATACCACATACAAATTTAAAAGCATTCAAAAGCAAACACTTACGTTTTCTGGACTTCTCTTTAATTACACCATCAAGTTTTCCCTGTTAAAATTAAGAAGTACAGAATTTTTATGCCATACACACTTTTTAGAGCATCAACTCCTAAAGGCCATGAAATCTATATCAACATTTCAAAGGTCATTCTTCAGCTGAAAAATTTATCTTACAATGAATTGCTATGTTTACTTACTCAATATCACCCCCAAAATGTAATTTTACTGCTTCAGCATCTATTACACTAAGAGCTTCTCTCTTTCCCCAAAAAATACTAAAAGAAATTTCACCACAAGGAAGCCTTACTTGTGCTTTTTTTAGCTCCTTTTCAAGCCTTTTCTTTTCAGTTTTCAGTTGTCTGAAGTCCTGTGTATGCTTTGTTGCAGCCTCTTCAAAAAAGAACCAAAATTCAATTTAGAAACTACACTGTAAGAGGCCACTAATTTAAGTGGTGCTGGTCACTAGTTTGCAAATCAAATTACCAGAAAAAAAGAGATATTGTGAAGTACAAATCTGTTGAAATTATATTTCATTCCGACAACAACTCATCCATACAAGGATGTTGCCCTCTACTGTATAATTACCAATTTGAACCACTGCAATATTTATTAGTTTTCTCAATTATATGCAAGAATGAAGAGCGGGTCATCGTGTAATGATATTGTACTGTAGAACAATTTACACCGAGTGAAAAAAGGACAAAGGATAAAATTGAGGTGCAAGAGTATTTTTACACATTTTATTCTCTTATTTAAATAAGAACTCTGGTTCAAAGATGAAAACACCATAGCCAGCTGCATTAGAAAGATACAGACAGCACTCAAGACTAATAGAGAAGAGAACTTTATCTCTTAATGTCTAACAGACACCTGGGGAGAGTGCAGATGGGTGGAACTACAGGGTAAAAGGTAGGTGAGAACTGAATGTGAGGTTCCTAGGAAAATTCTCAGGTGACAGAGTCAGCTGAAAGAACTCCTGAGAATTCAGCTTGATGACATATACAGATAGGAAAGAAAAATGGAATCTTCCTGCTGATCAAATCAGAAGAGAGCCTATTAAAATAAAAGGTGTGAGTGGTAGGCTAACAAAAAAAACAAACCTGGCAAAATTTCATACTGACAAATGATACAAGGTTTGAGATATTTAATGAACATAGAAAAAACCAAAACAGGTAAAGTAGCCACTGAAATTGGACCTAACACATTCTCTCAATATTTTGTTCTGGTTCTGCCAGAAGTTGAGATTTTGGAGGCAACTGTAAAAAACCTGGCCATCCTGCAATGGAACTCCAAAATTCTCAGCAAAATAAACACCTTGTACCTGTACTTTACACTAAGATTCAGGGGGTTTCTAACACTAGAAGATATGTCTATCAGAATCACTCAGTTCACTGTACTTTAAACTATGGTAAGCAGAGGTAAAATATGTGTGATATGAATGCAAATATCTGCCCTGCCAATTGTTGATACAGCAAGTGAAGTCTCAGAAAGTCTTATTTATATCCATCCTCTACCAGCAAAACAAGAAAAACCAATGCCATGAAGCCAATGATTTCTCTCCATGCAAAAACAAAGCAAGCAAACAAGCTAACCAAAATACAAGTGCCAGAATACTTAAAAATCAGAAAACAAGCATCAGGAACACCATATAGTTAAATACTAACATAAAAATGGAGAATCCTGCCAGGATTTTTAGAACAATGGAGCGCCATGCCCTGTGAAAACAGGCTTGTTGAACTAGACTTAATTAGCCAGAGGGGAAAACATAACAAATCACAGAAAGAATCCAAGAACAGCTTTCCTGTACAAGGAGGTGTCAAGAAGACGGAATGAGACTGTTCACTGCTGTATGGTAGACATTAGGTATAAACTGAAACATGGGAGTTTCCAACTAGTTATAAGGAAAAACGTGTTACTGAATCAAATTGCCTAGAGAGGCTGGTAAGACTCCATCCTTCAAAGTTTTCATGATCAGAAGTTCCCTTCCAACTTCATCTATGTCATGTGCCTAAGACACTCAGCAGAAAACATTCTGCAGGAGGGCTGATGTAAATCAGAGACTAAGCACCCCACATAGAACTGGCCTGCCTTGCTCCTTGGGCATCAAAGTTAAAGTCACAATTCCTCTGGACAGAAAAGGAAAAAAGATATTATGTTACTATACTGTTCTCCCACTCAATGTAGAAAGTTACCTTCAAGTTTTTTCACTTTTGTTTCCAGTTTCCTTCTCCTGTTAAAAAGAACACATTAATAGATCATTTTTTTAAAATAAAATTATGTTGCATGAAAAGCCAGAAAAAAAAAAATCTAGCCATTCAAAGAAAACACACCTCCTATACCCAGGACCTGTGAGACCAATGAATCCCTGAAGTTGAAAAATTAAATTGGTGGCATGTTGCTGACATTCTCACACAAAAAGCTGTATATATTACAGAGGCAAAGTTTGCTTTTAAGAGAGTCAATCCACTAAATACACCTTTAACTACAACTTGGAATTAGAAACACAGCCCCAGAAAACTGGCTTCTGTTTCTTGCATTTCTGTGATGTAATGCAGACAGGTTAGTTTTACTCCTGAAAAACAACCAGGCTTTGTTTACAATGAATAATATCTAAGCAATGAGATAATCAGGAATAGCCTTCAGGATGTCTTTTGTTCCACAGCTTTTTCTTCAGAACATCCAGATGCTGTAGATTTAAAGTCAAACTGAAGGAAAAAACATCAAGCATCCCAAACAATTTTGACTTCAGCATTTCCAACTCTACCTTATATGTAAAACACAGAACTGGGAAAAAAAAAAAAAAAAAAAAAAAAAAAAAAAAAAAAAAAAAAAAAAAAAGTAAACATTTCTATTATTTTCTTCTGTTAAATTCCAATATCCCAGAAATTGTTTTTAAACTGTTGTGGTAAGTAGATGATTCTACTGATCACTTTCATGAAGCAGAACACAGTTCATCTATATCTCATATTAAAACCTGTGTAATAGATTGAGATTTACCATCTAAGCCTTTCTGGATGTTCAGGCTTTAATTACCACTTCAGACGTTAATCAGAATATATTCAAAAACCCACTCATAAATGGTATGAATGACCACCCTTTGCATGTTCAGTAGTCAAACTATTCATACTATAAAGTAATAGACCAAGGATTCTGTGCCTTCTCAGCCTAAAGAGGTTCATACTTACTTTCCTATAGGATGGCTTTGACAGTCAAGCCATAGGTGAGAATTTCAGCAAAATTCCTCATAAAACATCTTTACAGAAAAGAAAAAAGGAGGGAGGGGGGAGCTGTCCTTTAGTAAACGGGAGGCAAGAAACTTGTTTCTCTGTAGACTATCTTCAAGTGAATACACAGAAGTACTATATCTATAATGCACGGACATCGGAAGCAAGATCAGTTGACACAGGAAGACCACAGGGATGCTGTTTACCATTGCAAGGAGAAGACTCATGCAGTCAAAGCTCAATTAGAATTCCAGCTGACCAATACTCTGAAGGACACAAAATGGGCTTTTCAAAATATCTTAAGAGCAAATGGAGGATCAGAAATAACATCAGTCCATTGCTTGATAAGGTTAGTCACATCACAAATAGGGACAAAGAAGGCAGAGATGTTTAATGCCTTCTTCACATCTGTTACAAGTGACAGATTCTGGGACTCCCAGAAGCCTGTGCTGGAAGAGCATGACTGGCTTGTTTAGCTTCGGAAAGAGAAGGCTAAGGGGTGACCTCATCACAGTTTACATCTTCCTCAGTGGGGAACACTGGAGACAAAGGTGCTGATCTCCTCTCCCTGGTGACTAGGACAGAAGGAAATGCAATGAACCTGAATGCATTGGTGGAAGTTCAGATGGGACATTAGGAAAAGGTTCTTCATGCTCCCTAGGGAAGCAATCATTGACACCAAGCCTGTCAGAGTCCCAGAAGCACCAAAAGACAGTCTTAGTCCTACAGCTTAGTTTTAAGTAGTCCTGTGAGGAGAAGGGAATTGGACTCAATGATCCTCATAGGTACTTTTCAACTCGAGATAAAAAACCTATGATACAAATAACTATGAACCTGAATAAGCAAAGACACTAAGTGCCAACATTATCCTTGCAATTACATTTACAAATTAAATAATTACATTTACATATGTAGTACTACACTAATTTCATCAACACACAACTACATGAAAAAAATAGATGTTAAATCTAGCAAATTGCAAAAAGCAGTTTGCAGATGAGGCATTTGGGCAGAACTCCTCTTATACTACCCAACTCAAGTTCCTATCTGATCTTTAAGATACAAGCACAACTGCAGCTGACAGAATGCTATGCTAACAGAAGTTGTACTCCATGGGAATTGCCATCCTCGTAGAATATTCAGATTTCAACTAGACAGTCCTGAGCAAGCTAACTTTAACATTGGCTCTGAATGGCAGATTGGACTAAAGGATATGAGTGATAATTTCTGACCTAAGTTTTTTAACAGTAACTGTAAATTAACAGTAATTTTATGAACAATTCACTATTACTCTGCTTCTGAAAAAATCCAGCTTTCAAATTACTGAACTCATATGACCTACTGCTTAAAATGGCCTCAGTATCAAAGGTATACAAAACAGCTACAGCATCACAGAATTGAGGGTGAGGTTGCAAGAATCCTCTGGAAGTTATCTTGTCCAACCCATGCTGCTCAAGCAAGGTCACCTACAGCTCACTGCCCAAGAGCATTTCCAGATGGCTTCTGAATATTTCCAAGGATGGTGAGGCCACAAGCTCCCAGGGCAATCTATGAAAGTACTCAGTCATTCTCACAGCAAAAAAGTGTTCCCTGATGCTCACAGGAAACATGACCTTCTTTGTCTTAGTTTGTGCCCATTGCCTCTTGTTCTGCCACTGGGGTCCAAGGAAGTGAGCCTGGCTCTGTCTTCTTTACACGCTCCCTTCAGGTATTTGTAGACATTGATAATACCACCCATAAGTCTTTTTTTCTCCAGACTTAACAGTCCCAGTTCTCTCAGCCTTCTGTCAATAGAGAGCTGCTCCTATTCCTTAATCATCTTCATGGTACTTCTCTGAACTCACTCCCCTATATCCATGTCTCTCTTGTATTGAGGAGTCCAGAACTAACACAGTACTTCAGGGATGGCTTCAGCAGTGCTGAGCAAAAGAGAAGTAGCACCTCCCTCAGTGGTTTTGCTTATTGAAAACCAAGATACTGGTAGTCTTCTTTGTCACAAGTGTGTATAATTGGCTCATGTCATGAGAGCACCCCAAGCTGCTGTCCACCTAAGTGTCTCCCAGCATGTACTGGTGTGTGTGACTGTTCCCCATCAGCTGCTGGGCTTCACACTTCTCCTAGCTGAACTTTCCAAGGTTTCTGTCAGCTCATTTCTTCAGCCTGTCAAGCTTGTGCTGGATAGCCCATCAGGCACACCTGTGTCATTGGCAAGCTTGCTGATAGTAGGCTCTGCCCCATCATGCAGATCACTAACAAGATATTAAACTGGACTAGATCCGCTATGCAGCCCTCACTGTCCCCTCCCAGGGTGGTATTATCTACTGGTCTCCAACTAGACTATGCACAGTGTTCATCACCACACTCAAGGCCCTGCCATTCAGCCAGTTTTTGATCCACTGTCTGTCCATCCAGCCCCTACAGCACCAGCCTAACGGGCTATGATGAGGCTGTTATGGAACATAGTGTCAGAGATCTTATTGATGGCCTGTCAGACCCTAGCCCCTGCTCTCCCCAATCCAGCAGACATGTATATTTATAAGGTCAGGGAAGCACAACTTCCCCTTGGTGAGACCATGCTGTCTACACCCAAGCTTTCTGTCCTTCATGTGCCTAAAAATGAGTTAAAGGATGACCTGCTCCATCACCTTCCTAGGGATCAAGGTGAGACTGACTGGCCTGTAGTTCCCTGGCTCCTCCTCCTTGAAGTTATGGGTGACAGACAGGGACAAACACTGTATCTATACTGACAAAATAAACTGCCAGCACATGAGAGTGGTCGGTTCCCTCTTATGATGCAGTTAGCAATGGGGTTGTGCTGCTCTCTGCTGCTCTTAGATAGGAAGATGTGCTGAATATTTCATTATGCTCACAGTACACTGAGTACATCTATTATGTGAAGTAAGTGCAATCTGGCTGAAGGAATTACAACAATGCTAATCTGCTCATGCAGTCTTTTGGGTAATAATGGCTTGGTGTTCTGCTCATGAATACTGTATGTTTCACAAGTCATGTAAAGATACTAGGGTATTTCTTTTGAGAAATGCTTCAGTCACTTGATCATCTCCATGGACCTTCATTAGACTCTCTCCAGTATACCCATATCTCCTGTATAGAGAAGCCCAGAACTGGGCACAGTACTTCAAGGCATGGCCTCACTAGTACTGAGCAGAGGGGACCAATCATTTCCCTTGACCTGCTGGTAGCACCAAAATAGCTTAGAAACACCAAAGTTAAAAATGATAACCAGATTACATGAAAGCGAAGAGTCAACAGCAGGAGTCCCATTGGGATGTGTGCAAGAACACATCAGAAATAAAAGCTGACTACAAAACCAGAAGGGTCCTAGAATTCTGAGACAGCAATCATTACTTTTCATAAATGCGAAGTGATGTGCATGAAGAAAAATAACCACAACTACCAACACTTTGCTATGGATTAGCTGGTTCTCTTTTGAGACCATGAGTACCTTCCCACACAATAATGAGAAGTCACAGTTCCCCGATATAGGGGATTTAAAGGATTAAAAAGCAATTAGACAATCCATTATCGTATCCATCAAGAGCTGTCAGAATTAACACACACATATGCTCCAGGCAAGGAAACCTTTGAGTGACTGTTTACTGGAAAAACAAACTTTGTGAATTATCAAGACACAGCTTCAGAATATTCTGTATTATGGCAGAAAAAATTACTTTTGCACTTTTGGTGCCAAATTCTTCCTGCTCATTTCCAAAGATGGCAGACAGTTCACTATGAATTGCTGAGCTGTTACATTAAAACAATTATTTTAAGGACTGATTTTAGTACAGACCACTTTGGCAATAACATTCCTATACTGGCCTCAGAGACTTAACAGCAAAATTATAGTGGATGGCAATAACAAAAAGCTGAACTAAGAACTACTTAAAAATGGAGAAATTACAGCTTTTTTTCAATTTCATCCTGTTCTTCAAAACTTTCATTAAACAACTACATAAACCCACTTCATGACAAGACAATAAAAAAAAACTAACACTGCACTCAAGAGTGTTTGCTACAAAACTTAAGGTCATTCTTCCATCAACTCCTTATTCTAAGAACCTTTAAGTACAAAAATTTTTGTGAAATGGAAAGTGTAAGTAGATAAGGTAGACTATCAAGTTTGGAAGAGGTAAGAGAAGCAAAGAAAGGTTGGGAAAAAAAGGAAGCATCACTCACACAGCATCACTGTTTAATATTTCTTCTTTAATTTTAATATATTCCAGTTGACTCTCTCGATAAATCTTGAGAGAACTCTGAAAAAGGAAAGCACAGTTAAAATATGTCCATATTGAGGAAAAAAAATATAGACTTGCAGACACCTTACCTCTTCTACTGAAAACAGTGCCTGGCCAAAAAAGTATATTCAACAAGAAAAGAACCAAGATGGAAAGTCAGGTTATCCTCCTTCTTTAAAGGCTAAAGTCATACCAAACAAACACATAAATCTCTATGTGTCTATCTTTTGAGTACATGCCTTCAACACCTAGCTTGAAGCTGAAGTCAAGAGCTTAACTATTATATACCATACATATAATCCTATTTTTTTCTGAAAAAGTGCCATCAGGACATCAGCTACTAATGCTTGCTGAGGGAAGAGGAATTATAGAACCATGCTAACACAGAACTCTAACTACATACAGCAACAAGACAAATGTTAGTATCTTGTCTTATACCATCATGAAAAACCTAAAAGAAAGGAAGGTGGGGTATTACGTCAGAAATTATAATAATGTCTAGAAAATACGTACATGTAGGTAACTTGAACAATCTAAACTTTCTTTCCCGTAGACTAAATCACAGCTAAGCAATGGGAGAGAAATTAGGAATAAACTTAGGAAGCTAATGATGTAAAAACATATGTTCAGAAAGGTAACAGAAGCACAACACTATTCTGCCTTTCTTGGCACCTTTTCACTAGTACAAGTTATATTCAATAATCTGACAAGATCAGAGAAGAAGGAGTCTGAATGTTTCTCTCTCTTCTTCCCTCCTACCTTCCTTCATGAGGAAATAACCAAATAATCTGATCAAAAATCGTAAAAACTACAACATCCTAAACTTATTGCCTCTCTGAAATCTGAAGTAATTTAATTAAATTCACCCAATTTCACCAGAGCTACCTGTCCCAATGAGCTGGAAATAAGAATAGAGCTCATTAACATCAGCTTCATTAACACCAGCATTAGATACATATATTTCCTTCAACAGAGAAAGTGAAAGTTATTTAAACCTTACAAGCACACCTTTTTTTCTTCCAGCTCTGCCTTCAAGGAACCCAACTCTTCCTGGCACTTTTCTAGAGGCAGAATTTTCTGTAACATCTTCTCCACTTGGCAACGAAGAGCAGAGATCTCTCTGAAATGTGATGTGCAATTAAAAAAGATGTTGCCAAAAACACAGATGCTTTGAAACTCAGTATTCTGATTCTTCAATCAAGCATCTGAGTATTTTGCTTTTATCTATGGAAAAAACGCTGTAAGAGATACCCAAAAACTTCAGGAGTTTCAGTGTTCTCATTTTTCTAACCATTTAAAGAAAATCCAAGATCTGATTTAAAAACACTACACTGAACCCAAAGCTAGACACAAGCAGATGGCATGTGCCACAGAAGCATGCTGCCTACACTGAAGTGCCAGTAATAAGTGTCTCTGCATACATATGCAGTGCCATAAAGTAAGGGCAGATTCCAACTGCAGTGTTTTTCAGCAGGCAAGTTGGAGTCCATAGAAATTATATGCTGCCTCTTCCTCTATAATCACAGAGTAAGCAAGGGCACACAGAAACAACTCTTTAAGTCAAAATGCTTCACGCAAATATGGACGCCCCAAATTGTCTTATAAATTCAACCACCACCAAAAAATGAGCTTCACATCTCCACTTGGTCACTTAAGACTATCACTAGCCCAGGGCCAGGAAAAAATCCCACACAGGTATTTCATGAAGAGGAAGGACAGATTTCTCTCCTCATACCTCTGCTAATTATGGCCTAGGAAGAATGGTAAAAGTACCATACTAAAAGCGCAGCTTGGACCCATGGCTGTTGCTATGACACCGTCAGACTCCTAAAACAACCACAACACAGAGAATATAGTAGCATATCTTTAGTGAACAATATAAATCAAACTTACTGTGCAGCAAATTCAAGCTGTAATCTCTCGTTAAGGTAGAAATTAGAAACAGTTTATCAAATGTACTTAAGTATATTTCAATCCAACTGCCACTTGCAAAGAAACATCCAGCAAAGACGCCTGACACAAAAAAAACCTCCTGAAGACTTGCAGAACTAAGTGTTTAATATGTGCATTTCAATAGATTTGAAGAATGAATAAGAAGAGCTTCTTCTGTTACATGAAAAGATTGAGTAATTCCCAGCAACTCAGATTTCAAATAGACCACCTTAAACAATATACCAGAAACAAGCAGATCTTAAATGGATAGTTTTAATTCCAAAAGCCTATTTTCTTTGCAAAATCTACCCAGTTTGTTCTTTATTAGAGACATCATCTCATAACTTGAATAGAAAGCCTCAAGCACTTTTATAAGAAATACTTTAAGTATATTAATCCCATAAGAACACAAATAGAAAAGTAAAGGATATCAGCACATTTCTGTTGATACTCTGTCAGCAAACGACTGTAAGAAAAGAAAAAATCCAGACGTTACTCATTTTCTCACTTGATTTTGACAATCATGTGTTAGAGTATTTTTGCTTTATTGAGAAATAGAGAAAGTGTAACATTGGTTTACATTTTCTTATAGTAGTCAATATAGCCATTTTATTTCATTAAACCATTCAAACCTCAAATCAAACTGCTTTAAGGAGGAAAAAAAACAACTGGCAATCACATGAAGTTGTAGCCATTAACTAACTGCAGCTTAAAAAAATATTTCTTAAATAAAAAAACATGATATATAAACTAGAACATGTATACATATGTATAAAAATATAAAATACATAACATATTTCCAAACTTGAAAGGATGTTCTCCTAAAAAAGAACACATATCTCAGAGAAATACTTTGAAAGACCCTAAAAGGCTTTGATTGTTATATTATTCTCCTAGCAGCCACAAAAGGTAACACACACTCTGACACAAGAAGGCCATGGGACAGCACCAAGGAAAGGTGCTCTTTTCTTTCCTCAAACATTATGGTTTTTAAAAAGAGAAAGAAGAAATTACAAGAAAAAGTAATACCATGGGAGTTATCCCAATACAAAGATGGCTACATTACTTTCTGTTGCAACAGTTAAGAGTAATCCAGCAAAACAAAAAAGAAAAGCTGAGCTGCAAGTAGTTAAAGAAGACTCAATTTCCACAAGAAATATGACTAGCACAAAGAAGAGGGACACAAAGTTTAGAGGTCAGAAAAAAAAAATCATAACAGAGTAAAGGAGCTTTGAAAAAAGGTAACAGTTAAGAGACCCAATATGTGCTAGCTGAATACTCTCTGGAACTATGCCAGAATGCAGGACTGGCATTTAGAGTCACTAAAGCCGGATTGACACATATCTAGGAAAGGGCACATAAGAAACAAACCACTACAATTAGGAGACTTAGCATGGATATTAGGCCATAGGATGGAGGTATACATAACATATCTTGGTATATTATTCCATACAATCATATGTTGAGGGGTTTTGAGAAGAATTGGAAGCAAGCACATAAAAGAAACCAAACTGTAAGAAGGATTTCATAATCATACTGTTCTGAACAATGTTCAGCTTCACTTTTCATATTCTGATATTTAATCCCAACAGAACTTCAGAACTTAGTGATCAGACTAAATTCTGCTGAAAAATTTCATATACACCTGTACTCAACTTTCAGTTCTCATATTCTTCACCACAGAAAAATGAAATAAGTGAGCACAATTAAATGAATGAAATATAAATAAATATCAAAGATCTGCTTCTGCCTTAAATAAATAAATTAAGTAAGTCTCTTCAAAGAGCTGCTTCTGCCTGTATTTCTAATATTACAGGTACACAAAATAGCCCTGTTTACTGTCATTATATACAGATGTTTTACAGAATAGATTAGTCTTACAGTCCAGATTTAGGACGTGTTTGTGAAGAACTTACTTTCATTTTGAGAAGGATTTAGTGTAGTGCATTAATGAATATCCACATTCCACAAATCATATTTCCTGCATTGTTGTAAGTACTTAAGAACAATAAAACCCCAACAAACAAAAATGTGTGCAATTGTACTTACTCTCCATCAATCATTTTTTGCTTCAGTGCAATTAATGCAGCTACATATTCATTTATATTCTGTAAGGAAGAGTCTCAAGTCAGTAAAGAACTTACACCCCCAAAATAACCCCTAATCTGATTGCTAATGTTATAGAAAATACAATAAACTGTCTTACTTTTTTCAGTTCTCTTGAACAAGTTACTAAATCACCCAAAATACATTCATTTTAATATATGCAGAGAATGCAGGCTCTACAAGGAAGTATGCATCTTTAAATGAGACGTAACTACAAAAACTCTTCATTCTTTGCCTTTGCAATAGATTCTATACTAAATCCCTACAACTTTTTCCCTCAAAATCCAATTGACCTTTGGCAGAATATCAGCAATAAACATTAGCTCACTTGAGCCTGCAGATTTTCCAGTTTCTCATCCATACTCATTCTAAATAGGCCCTGTGAACTCTCAACAGGACCTCCTCATCATTTAAAGGAGAAACAAAAGTTACCCAAAGTGTAATACCATAAAAATAAACGCTCGCTTAAGAGCCTTCAAGGAAGTAGATTATAAGTCCTTATACTACACCGAAGCAAAGCCAAAAGGACACGACTAGAAATTCCCTGACAGATGCAACTAGGCACACGGCAGAGACACGAGCTACTTTTTCACACTTTTCCTGGCTAAAGCTCGACACTGCTGCTACTTTTACAGCGCCCATTTACCGCACATGCTGTCTGCGTTCCCGACGGCACAGGGAGCGGTGACTGAGGTATCCGACACTTCCCACCCGCCAGCGGCCCGGCGCTGACCCACTACCTCCTCCATGAGCAAAAAACCCACTCCAGCGCCACAAGGACGGCGGTCCGTGCCTACCTGCTGGAGAACACAGCAGTTGGAGCAGGCCCCGCCGGCAGCCGCCGTCCCGGCCGGCGCCGGCGGCGTCTCCCCGGGCATCATCGTGCCCACGCCTCCGTCCGGCCCCGAGAGAGGTGGGTGTGCGCCGCTCCAATGCGTCACACACGGCGCCACCGCCATAGCAAGGACCCTGCTCACTTTCGCCTCCTCAAGAATGATGTCCACTGCTGCCTGACTAGTAGCAGCAGAAAAGACAGCAAAAAGTGCCCTCTGCAGAGACTAAGCGTTGAAAGCAACTAGTGAACAGCAACTTAGCCCACTGAAAGCCACCGCCTCAGCCACGCCCTTCTAGCAGTACTTTTACTTTATATTCTTTTAGCTGCGGGCACTTCAGCCACGGGAACTACTACGGTCCTGGCGCAGGCGCGAGATAGGGCAGCTTCTTTCGCCGCGAGAGGCGGGGCGGAGCCGCCTCTGGGGCGGCGCGTGCAGGGAGCGGTGGGGCCTGCGGGCGCGAGAGCCGCTGTTCAGTGGCAGTGCGGCGGCGGAGCCGGGCCGGGCGGGGCCGAGCCGGGCGGGGCCGGGCTGCAGTGCAGCCGCAATCACCGAACATTGGCCTCGGTGATCCGCGACGAGGTTGAGGTGATGCCGAAATCGGCTGGAAAATAAACTAACACAAATTCAAGTGTTAGAAAGCTGGTATTCTTTATTACAGCGTTGAACGCTTTGGGAGGATATCTCCTCTAATCGTATGTGTGTCATGAAACTACAACAGGGCATTTATTCCATCATGATTATACATATTCATTACAACTTACTTCCTAGCTAATATATAAACATCACTAGTCTACCTCCTGTTGGAAGTTCTTTTATGGTTCTAGACGGTTGTCTAAAGGGGTTTCTGATGGTCGTACTCACTGAGAGTCCCAATATTACAGATGCCCTTCCCTTGAACATTTTTTTGGGCATGCCCTGTTACTTCTTGTTACATTAACTTTGCCAAAAAATCCCACGATATTCCTCATTCTCTCTTTGTCCGCTGGTTCCAGCCACATTTATCATCCTGTGCATACTTTTACATTCTTTTTTCTTTTATCTTTTTTGTTTTGTTTTGTTTGTTAGTGGGTTTTTTTGCTAGTTAGTTTTTAAGCTCTACCTAGGAACTTCAGGGGAACTGAAAATTTCTGTTCTCTGTGTTATCTCTCAGAGGCAAATCATCCTTGCCGCCTTCTCTCTGCTCCTGTGCTGGAAAGCTAGAACTGCCACCTAGACAAGGGCATGCATAGCTGATGCTATTCTCTGACACACCAGCGGTCTCCCCTAGTTTTTCAAACGGGAGCATACCAGTTCAGCTCAGTCAGACAGCATCTTTTGGGAACATAATATTCATGGCAAGAGATCAAGCTTTTTATTTCCTCCAAGCATTTGTAAAGACTTTTAAGGTTTAATATTTAGCACTGCTTGTCATGACTGCCTGCATTTACCACTTACACTGAGGAGAGAAGACAAAGGACTCTGCACAATTCAATGTGAATCTAGCAAAATCCATTTATTGTGCTTCTAAACATTGTTTATACTTACTTCTTATCTTGGTTTACACAGTCAGACGTTATTTGATTGGTAGCTTTGCTTTGTCCATGCATCTCTTGATTGGTAGCTCTACCTTGTCCATGAGGCAAGCACGTGTTTTTTTATTAATCTAATTGGTTGATATGGTAAGCATCATTTTACTCAGGTTGACACCCTTACGTCTGTCAGCAACTTTTCTGCTTCTTCGTTCTTCTTGCAACATCAGCTTTTTTATTCACAAAGATTACCTCTTTCTTTAGTTCCAGAAGATTAGGCTGGTTCATTTAATACATGTCCATTTTCCTGTAAATATGACCCCACATTACACACCTTTCTATAGTGAATGAGCTAGGGAAGACTTTATAGAATTACAGAATGGTTTGGCTTAGAAGGGACCCTAAAGATCATGTAGTTCCAAGGCTCCTGCCATGGTCAGGGACACGTGCTGCTAGACCAGGTTGCTTATGTGTTTCAGGGCCATGCTTTCAATCACTTAGAGGCACAGAAGTTAAAGTAGTAACTGCTTACTGTATTGAGCCACCCTGTATTACTGTTTGAGGTATGTAGCAATCATTCAGTATTTAGCAGACAGGACAGATGGTTGCACATAGTGTGAATTAGTTCGTGATTTTTTTCTATTCAGGTTTTGGTGTAGGACTTTATTCACTGAATGCTGCTGCTTACACTTCTAGTCTACCTGAAAATTTTCTCTGGCTTACAATTTATGCAGTTGCTTTTTCACTGACTTGTATGTACATACTCCTTAGGGGAATCAATATTCATTTCTAGTTCTCCACACCATGTTAAATCTTCCTTCTGATGAACACTAATGTGTACAGTTGCACAGACATTGAAACTTGTAACTCCTGTATGTAACTCCGATGAAACAGCATTTCAGGCTTTCTCAATCTTTCTACTTGGACAACCTTACAATATAAAGCATAAAAAAATACCTTTTAGAATAGCAGTAGAGTTTGTCAGTGTCACTGGAATGAATTTACCCTCTGGGCTGAGTAAGTTTCCCATGTGAAATGCCCTTCTAACTCTACGACGTTTTAGATTTTAAACTTTGGGGCTGTAGTCAGGTCAGGTAACAAGGCACTATATTAGGTGAGTTTCTTAAGGACAGGGTTCTACAGAAAGAAACAATGCTATATCTGAAAGAAATTAATAGATGAGATGTTTTCAGAAGGATTCAACATTTCTTGCAACTATTCATGTTTAAAGTGAAAATGTTCCCAAAATTTTGTTTTAACATTAAAGATGTCCAAATTTTCTAGTTGACTAGGCTTCACAGAATCACAGAGTCATTTAAGTCAGGAAAGATCATCAAGTCCAGTTTTTACTGATCTCCACCTTGTCAACTAGGCCATGGCATTAAGTGCCACATCCGGTCTTTTCTTGAACACCTCCAGGGATTGGTGACCCTGCTGCCTCCCTGGGCAGCCCATTCCAATCCCTAACAACCCTTTTCATGAAAAAATTCTTCCTATGAGGCTATGTTCTCTTGTCCTGTGGCTAGTTGCCTGGGAGAAAAGAGGCTGACCCCCACCTTGCTACAACCTCCTTTCAGGCAGTTGTAGAGAGCAATAAAGGTACCCCTGAGCCTTTTCTTCATGCTAAACAATCCAGCTCCCTCAGCTGCTCCTCCATGGACTCATGCTCTAAACTCTTCGCCATCTTTGTTGCTCTTCTCTGACACACTCCAGTTCTTCACTGTCTTTCTTGAGTTGAGGTGCTCAGAATTGGACACAATATACAAGGTACAGCCTCAACAGTGCCAACTATAGGATGGCGATCACTTCCCTAGTCCTGCTGGCCACACTATTGCTAATACAAGTCAGGATGCCATTGGCCTTCTTGGCCCTCTGGTCACACTGATAAATGCATTTACAGCCATGTTGACTTACATCCCCACATCTTTTTCTCCTAGGCAGGTTTCCAGCCACTCTTCCCCCAGCCTGTAGAGCTCCATGGGGTTCCTGTGACCCAAATGCTGGACTTGGTACTTTGCTTTGTTCAACTTCATACAGTCAGTCTCGGCCCATCAATCCAGTCTGTCCAAATCCCTCTGCAGAGCTTTTCCACTCTCCAACAGATTATATACACTCCTGCCCAACAACTTAGTGTTGTCCATGAGTGAACAACTGACAGTGCACTTGATTCCCTCATCCACATCATCAGTAAGGATATTAAATAGGGCTGGGCCCAATATTGAGCCTCAGGGAACCCCACTAGTTGTCACTGCTGTTGGAGACAGGAATGCAACAAGAACACATCTAGTTCATGCAGCAACAGCTGAGGTTTATTGTTGGGCACCCCCTTTTATAGGGGCTTCAAATTTCCCATGCTTACAAATGAGATTTGTTAAGGGTCTTAACTCCACCCAGCTCACTGGCCAATGATATGGGTGCAGTCATGGTTCAAAGGGATTGGCTGAGGTCTGTTGTTTGAACTTGAATCTGACCTGCCGTTGTTGTGTCCGGGGGCTTGTTTACTTCTATTCTCTAACGAGCTAGGGTGGTAAAGTTGGTGACTGTTAGGCCAAATTATCTGTGCAGCTTACTAGCCCAGCTGAAGCTGTCACAATTAGTGACCAGCCACCAACTGGATGTAGCACCACTCATCACATCTCTCTTGGCCCAGCCATCCAGCCAGTTCTTAACCCAGAAAAGAGTGCACCTGTCCAAGTCATGGGCTGCCAGCTTCTCCAGGAAAATTTGTTGAGAGACAGTATCAAAGGCTTTGCTGAAGTCCAGGTAGACACATCCACAGCCTTTCCCCCATCCACTAGGTGGGCTATCTGGTCATAAAAGGAGATGATTTTGGTCAAGCAAGACCTGCCTTTCCTAAACCCATCCTGGCTGGGCCTGAGCTCTTGGTTGTCTTGTATGTGCCATGTCATTGCACTGAAGATTATCTGTTTCATAACATCCCTGGACACCAAGATCAGGCTGACAGGCCTGTAGTTCCCTGGATCCTCCTTGCAACATGTCCTGTGGATGGGCCATTGGCCAGCCTCCAGTCATCTGGGACCTCCCTGGTTACTCAGGTCTGATTATATGTGATAGAGAGTTGCTTGGCAAGCTTTTCTGCCAGCTCCCTCAGTACCCTTTTATGAAGTCCATCCGAACTCACAGACTTGAGTGTGTAAGTAGTTCCACTGGTCATTAACTGCTTCCTTCTGGATTACAGAGGGGCTATTTTGCTCCCTGTTCCTGTCTACTAGCTCAGGGAGCTGGTTGCCTTGAGGATAACTCTTCTTACTGTTAAAGGCTAAAAAAAAAAGAGGGCCTTAAGTACTTCAGCCTTTATCTCACTCTTGGTTACAATGTTTGCCCCCATGTTCAATAAAGGGTGGAGATCTTCCTTGGCCTTCCTTTTGTTTTTGATGTATTTGCAAAAAAACACTTTTTATTATCTTTCACAGCAGTAGCCAAATTAAATTCTAGCTGAGCTTTCACTTTTCTAGTTTTCTCTCTACATCTAATGACATCCTTGTTCTTTTCCTGAGTTGCCTGCCCTTTCTTCCAAAGGTCATAAACTTTTTTCCCTGAGTTCCTGTGAAAACTATTCAGCCAGGCCATTTTTTTCCCCACCAGCTCATCTTTTAGCATATAGGGACAGCCTGCTCCTGCTCCTTTAAGATTTCTTTCTTAAAATGTGTCCAGCCCCCATGGACCCCTTTGTTGTTAATGATTGTTTCCCATGTGTCTCTGAACCAGTGTCCTGAACAGGCCAAAGCCTGCCTTCTGGAATTCCAAGGCAGAGGTTTTGCTTATCCCCTTCATTACTTCATGAGGAATTGAAAACTCGTCTCATTTTGTAGTCACTGTGCTCAAGACAGCCTATAACCACTACATTTCCCACAAGCCCTTCTCTGTTTGTAAACAGCAGGTCTAGAGGGGCACTGGCCCTGACAGGCTTCCTTAGCAGCTGTGTCACAAAGTTCTTTTCCACACACTCCAGGGAACTCCTAGAAAGCCTTCTCTGTGCTGTGTTGAGTTTCCAATAGATATTTGGCAAGTTTGGCAAGAACAAAGTCTAGGGATCATGAAACATCAGCAAGCCTTTTATAGAATACTTCATCTGCCTCTTCATCCTGGTTGGGTAGTCTGTAACAGATTTCCATCAGGCTATCTGCCTTCCCCCTGATTCTTACCTTATGCACTGAGCCTTGTCATGACTAGCTTTGAGCTCTTTACAGTTGAAACACTCCCTAATGTACACATATTCTGAAAAAGGTCTTAAGTTTTTTTGCTTCAGACTCTGAATACAAGGCAGAATTAGGCAAGTAAATGTATGAAAATTTTGTATTCCTTTATGTTGCATTCCCATTCCTTGACAACAAGAAAATGTTTTAAAACTGGTATAACACACTGTACAGTAACTAGTTACTAAAACAATTTCCTTCAAAAAATTAAAATTTTAACATTTTTAGCAGAGTATGAAATAATAATTTAAATTACAGATGTTTGTAAAAAAATTGTACTTAACTTGATTAGGCCAAGAAGGAAATTGTAGAGTATGGAATTCCCGATTCTGCTTCATTATATCTCAAGTGATGAGTACATCAGAGCTCAGAGATAGGGATGCATGGGAAAGGGCAAACATGACCTAAAAGAGGAGGGTTATAAATCTGGAATTTAAAAAATCTTGTGAGTTCAAGTTATTCAGGGCTAAGATGTGTGTGCCATGAAGTCCAAATCACAGAGACTTTGGTCTCTTTTGTCAGTGATTAAACAGAAAATTAGCCACTTCTTTAGATGTAAATCTCCTCATTACTGAATGGGGCCATTAAAAAAGAATGAAATTATGCCTTCAAGGTTATTGTGTTTATTTAGCAGAACTGAATTAGCCAGCAGCACATAAACATGATTTCTTTACTGTTCTTATAGAGACAACATAAAATGTCCTTCTAGTTTTCATGAATGGTGAACAGAAAGGTGTTGATGTTCCCCAAGAATTTCTGCACAAAAAAAGCCTCAGGTGGTCATTCACAGCATTTAAGTGTGTCGTCATTTCACCACCAGCAACTGAAGGCAATATTGGTGATACATGAAATTAGAGAGACTGAAGAAGAAATGAAGATGCCTAACCATCTTCATAGCTTGTCAACATGACAACATCATGGTCTCTGGCATTCTCAACTTCATAGCAGAAAAGTGTATTAACTATAGTAAGTATGAAAGAAATCTAGCATGGTTAGATTAGGTATTAGTTCATCAAAAAAAGGGTTCTCAAGCATTAGAACAAGATGCCCAGGGAAGCATTTGAATCACCATCCCTGGAGGTATTTAAAGGCCATGTAGATCTGCCACTTACAGATATGGTTTAGTGGTGGAACTCAAAGGTGCTAAGTTAACAGTTGAATGTGATTACCCTGAAGGGGAGATGTGTACTAAATATTTTGATGGGTGAAGGTATGGGTTTTAACATCTTTGAAATGGGTCTTAATGTCTCTACTGACTTTGGGCAACAGGTTTGTTACAGAGCCCAGACAGCTTGGCTCCTGAAAGAGACAGGTGGGTCTGCACAAGCTTGAGTTTCTGAACACGTTTAACGGGGTTATATGTGGTGGGCACTTCAGGAAGACTGTACTGTGGGAGTATGAATCTCCCCTGGGCCAAATCCATAAAGGCCCAGGAGTGCCCAGAGATGTAAGAATTGAATTAGAACCTTCAGAAAAACTAAAATACATAAATGCACACAGACATGAAGTAGAAATGCAAGTTTAGTTTTTAAATAAACTGAGGATTTTAAGTGCCTGTATTTTGTGAAGATAGATAAATTCTAGACATAATGAAAATCATGTAATCTTGCTATGCATTCTTAGATAGAACAGATAGAGCTATATGTGTAGAATTTGTGTAAGAATTTGCATTTATCTTCACACATCAATCTTAATTTAGGATTGGTCCAGCAAGGATGTTGAAAATTCATGTGAATACCTAATTGGCCAAAAAGAGAATAAAAGTGTACTACTCTGAGAACACACACACAGGAGTCATGAAAACACTGATGGACTGCTACTGATGAGACGCTCACGGGACACAGACTACTGATGCCTTTACTGCGGCTGTGGCTGCTGCTTCTGTTTGGGACTTAGAAACTTTATGTTAGAAGACTTCTGCATACTGCTACGGACTCTAATAACTTTGCCTTCATGGGACTGATCTAATGATGCAATAAAGGACTTCTTTTAAAATTACCCAGCTTCTAGTCTTCAATGAAGACACTCCAAAATCTCGGTGTCACTGTACATTCCTAGTACCTCAGCCCATGGGGAAAGAAAGAAGGCAACATGCAGCCAAGAGTTTAGGATAAAAGCAGGTTCTGCCTTCCAAAACTTCAAGAAAGAAAATCCCAGAGGTGTTTGCCCCAGTGGACTCTCTCGCTTTATTCAAAAGAAGTTGCAGGACTCCTCTGTCTTCTTTATGGACACTGGCTTTTCATAGAGATTTTCCATACAATCCTAAAGGTCTTTTTCAACCTAAATGATTCTTTGATTTGATAATTTTAATATTACTTCATGAAGATGTCCCACTTCACCTATCTCAGCTGTAATCACATGCAGAGTGACTTCCTATGCAAATCTTCTATACAGAAGAAGATTTCAGTGGAATCTCGTGTTTTAGCTGCTCTTGCTGATTTCAGATTCTTGTCAACTCTCTATGGGCAGTCTAATGTACAAGGTCTCTGAAATACTTTACACCTCTAGCATGGAAACACAGACATATAGAATCCCACTATTTTTGCTCCAAAGATAACACATCAAGATGAAAGTACAAGTGTCAATTTTCTTGCTTCCTATCCATAGTACTCTGGGATGCAATAATGGCAAGGAAGCAACTCATTTAAGACAGACTTGAAGCAGCTATTTTAGTTGGACATTAGCAGGTGTTATAAATGATCATGAGCCAATTCAAAATCCAAAGATTTATTTAGCAATTTCAAAAATCAATTTCAAAAATGCCACGATAAATCAGGACAACATCGATCGAATGTTGGGTGGACCACCCAGCAGCAACAATGGTGCTCTCAGGTATGGCCATGCATGCAGAGTCTCAGGGTAGGGTCTTTATACAGTTTTTCTGCCCTGAGGCAAAAGCACAACTGCTGCAAAGAGCATGATTTTCTTCAAAGCACAACTTTGTGCAGCGAGCATGATTTTGCCCTAAAAACACGACTGCTGCAAAGAGTATGACTTAATACTAAAAGCTCTGCTGCTGCCTTGAGGGGTGTTTTTGAAAAGGTTTTCCCGGAAGTATTGTAAAGAATTCCAAGAAAGAGTCACTGAATCCTTTGTGGGAACTCCTGATGAAGTCATCTGTTCAGTTTTCCATCGTGATCAATATCAGTTCCTTGACTGAGTGCAAGGATGTGTTCTGCCCTTGATTAATGGGTCGTTCTCATGTTATCTCTTCTGTTATGTTGCAAATGTTGAGGTGGCACCTCCAAGCTAAAAAAAAGACCTTGGAATTCTCGGAGACGCCCTCAGACTGTCTCCAAGAGTCCAGGTTTTTTTCTCTTTTTTTTTTAATTCCAGTGTATAATTTTTCCCATACAATCATTGATACACGAATTTTATACAGTACATTTATTACAGCAGGCAAGCATATTATAATTTTCATATTTTAAATATTACACAGCACCATAGGAAAAAAAATAGCTTTCAAGGGACTCCTGGAAGTCCAACCTGCTCAAAATGAATTTAACTACAAGCTCGATAAGGTTGCACAAGGTCCTGTCCAGGTGGCTTTTTTACATCTGATGCCTGAAAACTAGGCAAGAAAAAAGTACTCCATAGTGTAGGGCCTATAGAGCAGGTATTTGTTTATTCAATGCCAGGAATGAGGGGAATATTTCCACCACAAACTCACTTGTCCATTCTTTGCACAGTACAAGCTTTTATACTTTTTTACTTAATGTGCACATTATGCTTTCCTAACGTTCATATTGCAACACATTTTCTAATTACATGATTACATAAGCCCTCATAGCACATACGCCATTTCTGCATGAGGTGGTCGTCAGCCTCCTGGTGGTTGTTTTCTGAAGGCTCGGAAGTCTTCCTTGGGCGTGAAGTTTTCACCTTTGTTTCTGCACATGCTCTAGAAGATTGCCTGCTCAAATAGCTAGTAGTTAGCTTTTTGCAGCTAGCTTGTTCTGCTAAATTTGCTGATTTCTAAAAAGTGCTTCATTCACATACACTGTGAATTATTAAAAAAATGAATATCAACCTAATGCCNCCCACGGAAGATTACAGGGTCTTTTTATGTACAGAAGTATTGAATACCCAAAACACAAATGTATATTCATGATTCTAGCACATCCCATTCCCCGCTTCGTATGGTAATTAGCCAAGAGCTATTAAGCACGCGTGGTTTGTTCTTTGAAATGGGTCGGTGGTCTTTTTTTATGGGGCAGGGTCTCAAAATGATGAAGTAAGTGAGTCTTCTTCACTTTGACTTTTTAACCTTTTAGTGTTGGGTGACAACTGAATCCTGTTTTCCCAGGAGTATTTGATTTATGATTTCATTGTAATTCTTGAAGTCTATTGATTAGTCAGAATACACAAACATAAGTTGACAGGCCTCATGATTTATCAGTTCCTTAAATCCGGCTTCTGCTTATCAAAAGGGAAGTCTATCTGTCTTGCCTCAGCAATATCTAGTTTAACTAAAGTCCTTAATTCTTCAAAATTAATGTCTCAATTTTTACAAAGTAACTACTTCTTTTCACAGATGTACAGCTTTTTAAAGCACTGTTAAAGCATTGTTAAAGCACTGTCTCCTTGCCTAGGCATCAAAAGGAAGGAAAGGAGGAAGGAGGGAACCAGGGAGGGTGATGGGGCAACATTCTCTTGTTGCCCAAGTATCACATCTTCAAGGGCATAGATAGTACCATCTCTCTGGCTGTCTTAAGACAATTTAAAGGGCTGACACTCCAAAGTGAGTTACCTCCCATTTTAGTTTTAACTACTCCCCTTTACACCAATAGGAGAGACAAATGTAAGGAGATATAAATGAAAAAATAAGTTTACTAAAAAATTAAACGGCAACAGCCAAAAAACCCTGTGATTATCACTAGATACAAAGTTGTTGAATCTCATGGACTCCCCAGAAACAAAGAGAAACAAAATGGTGGAGAAACTTCTCCTCCAAGATGGTGCCCAACAAAAACGACCTTGTGGTCTGAGAGAAAAAATGCAGAAATGGCGGAGAAACCCTCCCCCCAAAATGGTGCTTTTGCAGACAACTATGCAGTCTGTGAGACAAAGATGGTCGACAATCCCTACTTAGGTCAACTTTCCCCTGGAAAAAAAAAAAACCAGGAAGGTAGGAGCTTATGAAGCAGTTCTGGTGGTAGATGGGGTGTGCTGGTATTGCCTGGGGGCTCCGGCCCCCTGGTGTCAGCTCCCCTGCTTCCTTTTGGTGACTTTGTGTGTCTGTGTGTGGTCAGTGCAGCTGCTTGTTGCCTCCTCCTGCCACCTGCTGCCTCCTCCTGCCACCACTCAACCACTATTGGTGCTGCTGTCACGGCTTGCTATTCCAAATGGGAGGAGGGGTGTGGTAAATATTCAGAAATTAATTCGTGTTTATCACGATATACTGTATAAAACTATATTTTTGAGTGTAAGGAATGTTACATTCCTGGAAGGACCACCTCTGCCAGGAATCTGGGAATCGCCCACTCTCGAGAGAAAGGAGGGAGGTGCCCATGAGAGATGGGGCTAAGCACTGCCATCAGGAGTCGTTAGCCCAGTGATCAACACCTGATATCAATCTCATCTATCTCATCAAGGATGTACATCTGAATACTAGATTCCTGTAAGCCCAGACAAAAGCCTATTCCTCCCTGGAAAAAAGGGAGATTCACCAGACCAGTGACCAGAAAACGAACCAAATGAATATGCAACAGAACCAAAGAAACAAAGACCAGTGAAGCAATCGATTGTGCAAACCAGAAAAACTGTATAAAAGTAGACTCTGCACAAACCGAAATTGTGAACCAGAAGGGATTCGCTGCCAGAGAGGCCAGATCCATGGTTCACCCAGCTCTGATTCCCGGGATCAGAACTGTATTTTGCTTGTGGCTTTATCGGGGGGGTTTTCTGTCAAATTTTAATAAATTCTTCTGTTTTATGAAATTGGCTGATCATTTATAAAAGGGGGGAGAAGCAGAGCCATCTAGCAGCAAAGAATGGTGGCCCAGTTGCTACTCCCAGATGTGCCTGAAGCAACCTCTTCAGGAGCCCAGAGAGAGACAAAAAGCCTTCTGCCTTGCACCATCCCAGCTTCCCCACAAGAATGAAAGAGAAAGGCAATAGAGCTTCTGCCTGAGTGCTTCTGACCTTAAGAAGATCCTGGCACCCTCTGACTTCCTGTCTTAGAGTGATTTATGGTAGTCTATTCCCTGATCCTCTGCTTTACACCCAAAAATGGCTGCTGTATCTTTAAGGTAGGTCTGGGGGAGGGGGGAGCCTTGGGCTTGTTGGTGGGTTTTTTCGAAGCCTCACTCCCCAGGCATCCGGGTTGTGGTGTGGTCTGGGTTGTTGTTTGGCTAGCTTGGTTTTTTTAGCCCAGCAATAAGTTTTTCCTTCTTTGTTGACCTCAGAGAAGCTGCAGCAGCAATCCTTTGGCAACTTTTTGAAGTGAACTGGACAGTTTGTTTAGTCTGAGACCAGAGAAAACGGAACCTGTGGGAGAGGGGTTGGTCAGTATTGGCAGGAGAGAGGGGCCACTCTTGTTTTTGGCCCCAGACCTTGGAAAAACCAAGCCAAAAGAGGACACACACCAAGAAGCTCTAGCCCACATGCTCCATCTGCTGTGGAGAGGAGATTGATGCCAGAAAGTCACCAAATTTTCATCTGTTTGTCTGAACTACAGCATGAAGCTCCTGTTTGGTTTCTTTTCCTGAGAGAGAAGCTGGTGCCATCTCCTACCATGTGGCATGAGCCAGTACTTTTTCCCTGGCATTTTGCGTTCCTTTTGCGTGATAAATATATTACAGGCTTGACTTTTGCAACTGTTATAGTGAATACTATGTGTTTCATAATGTTGACCTTTGTAAAAGAAGTTTTACTAAAGCTTGGAGTTCTTTTAATCCTAATTTTGTGTTGTGGTGCTAATATTGGTTGGGAGTTACAATGTTAACGTTTAACAAATGAAAGAAGACCACAATCGGGATGACTGCATATGCTCTGAAGGGGAGGGACGGAGGAGGAACTATTGAAGCAGAACAAGGACTCCACAACCAAAAGTTATGAAGCACAGAAGCTTTACTTGGCACCCAGACACATGGGGGATAACTCCCCCAAAGACATGCCCACTGAACAAAGTGGGCACTGTGTTCAAATGCACTTAAAATCATACATATTTATGAAAGTTTCAACATCACCTATACATATTCAGAACCTATCCCCGCCTACTCTGGCTTCATATGTTCATCAGCTTTTTGTCAGTCTCTGCTTGCGCATTGTGTCCTGGTGGTCTTGGGTGGGGGTCACTGGATGAAGTAAAAGGGTCTTCTTCAGGTGTCTGCTGAATGAACCCAGTTTTTGTGCAGGCTTGGTTTCTCACTATCCTCCAAGGCTCCTGGGCATAGTCTAAACTACAAATCCAATTTTTTTGAGCACTGGTTTCTGCTTATCAGTCTTAAACAAATGGGCAAGTATGCGGGTGTGTGGAGTTGTTTACCAGCTTGCTCACTCACCGGGTCCACATACAGTGTATAGTTTTGTATCCTTTAGGTTCGGTGGGTCTGAACCTCAGGCTGAAGCATAGAGAGGGCGTGGAAGAAAGGAGGACTCTCATGTGGGTTGGAGCTAGGTGTTTATTGCTCCCTCAGGGCCACATCCAGACTGACTCCTGGGGTTCTGGTTTCAGCTTTAGTATGGGAGATGTGGAAAGGGGCAGGGGGGAGCCATAACCAATACCAGGTAAGGAGGGAGTGACCAAGACCAGAAGACAATACACAGGACATTTTACACATAATACAGGGTGGAGACATCAAAGGCTTTGCCATTCACCTCAGCCCGTCCCACCCAGAATCTTTCAGGTTTCTGGGCAGGGACACAGAGTGATTGGTACACCCACCACCAGGGAAAAACCAAAAGGGTTAGTAGGGCAAGGAGTAATTTAGACCAAAGCATTTTTGATACACTGCAACAGGCAAGGTTCTGTTCTTGTATGGCAAAGGTCTATCTGTTTTTAACACACTTGATTACACAGCAAATTATAATCTGTTTAAATTTAGGTATAAGTTCCCTATATCACTATGTTAAAAGGATTGAATAACTGTTTATGAATATGTATTTGGCTGATGCAATACCCAGGGTATATAAGGGGTGTTGCTGTGCTGTCTGGTGTGTATCTGGCTGTGGCTAAGCACCCAGCACTTTTCCTTTTGCTTTATTGACTTTGTCCCCTATTGTCTCTTACTAAATTTTCTGTAAATTTTAACTGAGGAGTGGGCTTCATTTCTCACAGTTTGGGTGGCTGGAAGGGTAGGGTCTGACAGTTTAATATCTAGCATTTATTTTACTATTTTTACCATCCCGTGTATGCATTCTGTTTGTTAATAACTGGTTTTTGTTTTTTTCATTTTCATCCACTACTATTAATTTCTTATTTGTCAGGAAAATTAATCCACAGTGTCAGCAGTTTATGTCCAAAAAGGAGACAGAGGAATCCTTTTACTTTATTTGAATAAAGAGAGAGGCCATGNGTTTGGGTGGCTGGAAGGGTAGGGTCTGACAGTTTAATATCTAGCATTTATTTTACTATTTTTACCATCCCGTGTATGCATTCTGTTTGTTAATAACTGGTTTTTGTTTTTTTCATTTTCATCCACTACTATTAATTTCTTATTTGTCAGGAAAATTAATCCACAGTGTCAGCAGTTTATGTCCAAAAAGGAGACAGAGGAATCCTTTTACTTTATTTGAATAAAGAGAGAGGCCATGGGGCATTTCCCATGGGGTCTCTCAAATTGCTAGAGGATGCAGCTTTCTTTTTATCCTAATTTCCTGGTTGTATTTCCCTCTCTTTCCCCATTGGCTGAGGTACTTGAGAGGTACGGACTTCCTGATTTGCATAATAGAGTCCCCCTTCTAATGTGCATCCTCCCTCCTTTTTTGTTTGTGTCTCTGTCTTTTTTCTCTAAAGCCAGGAATTTAGCACAGCCTTGCATGAGCAACAGTCTGTGTCAATTAGTGGAATTCCTAAGGAAGGTATGGTTCCTACCATTGCTTCTTTCTCCTATCAGTATCTGGCTTTATCTACCAGCAGGCCCACAGTTTGTTTGTAAAGACACCTCCCTCTCATTTAGCTCTTAAAGAGACTTAATTAAGAGCTCTTAATTTTTGCTTCTCTGTTCAATTTTCACCTGCTCTTTTGGATTTTTGCTCTAGTATAAGACAAATCCAGACATGCCAGTTGAACTCATCTACTGAGTTATCACTGCATAGTATTCAGAGGGCTGAAAATAAATATATAGGAGTTTTTTCAGGTGACTTTTTTTACAGGACACAAAAAGCTTCTGTTTCCTATAGTCTCATGGACATTGTGTAGGAATCTGGGTGAGTCAGCATTTAGTTCAGGGTGCCAGTGATATATTTTTATCTCCCTTCTCAAACATTCTCCTTCTTTACCATATTTTCTAAGCGTTCTGTGCATATTTCTTCAATACTGCAATATCTCTTTTTTGCATCTTATTTTCTTTTTCTCTCTGATTTGTCAGATATTGGAAAGCAGCTCTGTTGTCACTCATCATTGCTAATTTAGAGATACACTTTCTTTTGATTATGAAAATAACTGAGAGGGGCTTTGGTTCTTCATTCCGTTACCATGACATCAAAGATTTTTTAAATGTGTAATTTCTGAAGCATCATTCTTAGGATTCTCAGCATTGGGAGAACACCCAAATGGTAAATTATCTGGCATGGTCCTCCTGTATAGTTTTATTGTATGCAGTGAATTATTTTACGTGGTTTACGTGATAAAGGAAGGAGAGAGTACTGGTTACAATGATCTATTTAAAATCCCTCATGATTAAACTTTAAGATCTTTCTTGAAAAAAAATTTCACCCTTATTGCAGTTAATTCTGTGACACAACATTGGTAGAATCTTCTTGTACTATTTTTCCTTGAAATTACATAAAGTAGAAAAAGTTGACTAGAAATCACAGAGATGTGACTACTCTTTTCTAGATCCACTGCATGTCAGCTGTACATGTGACAGATACAATGAAGCAAGTGCCTTGCATGCTGGTTAGAAGTCTAGTTCTGAAAAATATATACATAGTAAGCCCAATATGTTGGATTTCACATGGACACTGGAGATGCTTTTTGCTCCTACTGGGGATCTCAGCAGCACAGACTACTATTCACCCAGATTTTCCAGGCAGAACTATGGATATTCAGAAACTTTGAGGCAAGACACAGTTTATAGTTATAGCTAAATTCTCTACCCAAAATAGGTTGCCTGCTGCAAGCAAATCAGAAGTTGTGACAGACTGAAATGTTATGGGTAATGGTTTGAAGATTATTATAAAGGATTTTTGCCCGTTATAGCAGAACTGTATAAAGGAACTGCCATCACCTAAGTCCACCCCTCCCTGAATATTCTTCTTGACTAGAAGTTTGGACTGTGAGTTAAGCAACCTAAAAGGAACTTGAGATAAGATAAAGGTGACACTATTATCCAATAATCTCAGGTGTAGGAAGAAGTAACAAGGCTGAGGGAGAATAATGTATCTACAAAGAAAGCCAAATCCAGCACCTATCCTGAAAATCAGCTCTGCTGGTGTCACAGCAGCCCTCTTATTAGAGGGTAAAAATGACCCAAGGCACAGACTTCTTGTTAAACACAGCATAAAAAGGGTCCTGGTTTATTCCTCTTCATGGCTTAGTCATCCTGACTCCAACAATTTGCTGACTCTGGCTACAGCAACCTCTTACTGTAGGTTTCCCTTGCAGCTTCTGACTGCTGGTTATTTCCTTCTAAACTATAACTGCATATATTAGTTCACAGAGTCTGAATGCAGGCTTTTACCCAGTTAGACTATAACTGCAGGCTCCAACTGCAGACCCAGACTGACCTTACAGCAGTGATTCGCTCTCCCAGGATCCTGCTTCATTATTCTCTTCTTCATGCTCCTCAAAGTTCCTCCTCCATGATGACCCTCCCCTCATCAGCTCACTCCTTCTTTTATCTCACTCATCCTTATTGGATATAGCTGTTACTCATCAGGGGCGAGGTTGTATTGGTTAATTAACAGAGCTGATACTTTTCAGAGGTGAGGTCACCTGTATTCTCTTCTACAGGCTGGATTTGGAGTGGGGAGGCCCAAAACCTCATTTCCTGAAGTCAGGTTTGTATACACTCCACCCCAACCAAGGCAGGAGGAGGGGAGTTTTGTGTGTGTGGCATAACCTCCAGTCAGAGAAAGTTAACACCCATGCTTGCTTACACAAACTGATTCAGTTGTAAACTTCCCCACACCCTGGGAAGACCCCACCCACACGGGACATTCATATGAGAGGCAGCTGAGGAGGTGTCATAAACCATTAGAGCCTGAAAGAGCCCCTCAGACTCATTCCTGAGGCTTTACATTGGAGGACTGCATGCTATGCAAACTAATGCAACAGATCCACAGTCTGTTGCAAGTGACAGTGTCAAACTTGCCCCCTGCTCCCAGAGGAGGTAGCTGGGCATTCCCATCTGGCCCAAATGTTTATTAATCCATTGAACTCTGTTTTGCAGGACCTTCACCAAGAAGACCAGAAGAACAGAATCAATCGGACACAATTGGGATCCAGGGGGTGATGATATTTTCTACTTAATCTGTCTTCTTTGTAACTCTCTTTCTCTCCTGAAGCAGGGAAACCTTTAAAGTATTGGGAAGCTGGACTGGAGCAAAACACACATCCGAACCATTATGATTCTCATATGTTCTCCCTTTCTTCTCTTTAAGATGGCAGCTTATATATGCTTAAAAAATAGTTTACAGTTACAAGTATTTCTCATTGGTAACATCATAGGAAAAAATGCAAATAAACACTATTTATCTTATTCTTAAGGTGGTTAAAATGCTCACTCTACAAACTGTACTTATACTTATTAATACCTAAAAACCCCTTGTCCCTTGTGAACACCTTAATCGGGAATTTCTAACTGCGCCACAGGCTTCAAAGGCCTTGAATCTGAGGCCCAGGCTGGGGTAGCTTAAATTTCATGCCCACGCTCTCTAAAAAATCCTGCAACAATTCCCCCACTCTTTTCTTATTTCTTTCCCTCTCTCTCTCCTCCCATTCACTGTTAAATAAAATGCATACTATTGACTTCAGCATATGGTCTCATTTGCACCTGAATTCAAGCAGAGACATCTCTCTAATGTAGCAATGTATTTGAACAGCTTAGGCCATAATGTACACCAGCCTAAACATCTTTAGTTATTCTTATCAGAACTCTCAGGAATTTGTCAAGGTTACTGAGACAGAAACAGTGCTAAATTAAGAAAGAGGAGCCTAAGAAGCAGAACACCAGGAATGCAAAAATTAGATAAAGGAGGCCCACACAGTGAGAAACTGTGACCAATCATGTGTCCTGAAGGATGCATGCTGAACATGTGGACAATATAGAGCCTTCAATCAAATAATGTATAACCATGTGAACAGCTGACTTATGAGAGGAATGACAGACTTGTCTTTACAAACAAGCAGTGGGTCTGCTGGTATATAAAACTAGCACTGAGCGATTGTTGGAGAGGATGAGAGTTTAACAGGAAAGTTTAACAGAAATGAATGCTTAGCAGAAGGCTCTTTAGAAATTAAAGCTAGTTTTGGTATAGAAGAATAAAAGAAGCTTCAAGCTAGAAACTGCTGAAGTAACAGTTTCTGGATAATCCAAGAAACTAAAGGTTAAGTCAGACTGAAAGGAGGTTTTTCAGCTAGACCAAAGGTATGTTTGACCACAAACAAAGAAAGATGTTTTTACCACATAAAGACAATTCCCAAGAAAAGCAGGAGATACCATAGGTAAACAGACATGCTGATGTAGCAAGTAGAGAAAAGATTTAGGAATTTTCCACTACAAGAAAACAGAAAAACAACTTTAAGCTTAAACTATAACATACTAACTTTTGTGATTGGGTAGTGCTAATTATTGTATGGTGATGATAATAGCTAGGATAGGTTAGAAGGTATGGTAAAGGTATTGTGTATGATGCTGATTGGTTGTATGTATTAAGATGCTCTGTAAAGAAAAATATATAATGTACTGTAACCAAAACTAAAGTGGCTTCAGGTGTCACCTATAAGCTGATGCTGACAGCTATAGGCTTGGCTCTGGCACCCATGACCCAGGACTGCTGCTACACCATCTATGCAATAAACAGCATTTGAAAGAGCCGCCTGACGTCCCAACATCCTTCTGAGATGTCTGTCTACAAGAGATAAAAGAAACAATGGAAAGGATTCCACTGATTGATGAATGGAAAAGAAGATATTTACATTTACAAACAAATTGTAGGTTTGCTGATAAATGAAATTGGATATTGAAAGATGAAAGAAACAATGGAAAAACCTATAAATTCCATAAGAATTAAAAATTAAAAGGGACATTTGTGGTAATGTACCCCACATCCCCAGCAGGTGCTTCCAAATAGGGAAGGAGTTCCAGTTTACCTTTAGACATTTTAGGAAGTTTAACTAGAAAGTTCTGTGGTTTTTTCACAGTAATTGGCTGAGTGCCAACACAAGAGCATGGATCAGGCTCCAAGAGTGTAACTCAAAGCCTGTTGTTAATTTCATTGGCAGCAGGCCAGGTTGTCCCTCCTAAAACATTCAGTATTTAGGAAGGAGTACAAAATAAATAAGAGGATTTTTGGAGTGTTTTTAGCAGGGTGTCAGAGGTTTTCTTGGACACCTTTTGGGCACTGCTTTTCCTTTGTTTTCTATACTGTTTGTTATTTTGTTATTTTTCTTTATTAAACCTTTTGCTTTACAAAACACCTCTGAAGAGCAGTCTCGCTAAAATTATTTTAAGCCAATCTGAGAGGGCTGGACCCTCAGAGATTGATACATTTACTCGTGGTTTATAAGACTCTGATAACGTGCTGAACTGTATCAGGGGTTATACATTAAAGAGGAATTTTAGGTATTAGGCACTCTGGGAAGTCTGTACCTCCCAAGTACCTCAGCCAATGGGGAAAGAGAGAGGGAAATGTGGCCAGGAAATTAGGATAAGTAGGAGGCTGTATCCTCCAAAATTTGAGAGACCCCAGGGGAAATGCCCCATGGCCTCTCCCTTTATTCAAATAAAGTAAAAGGACTCCTCTGTCTCTTTTTTGGACATAAACCACTGACTTTTGTGAATTAATTTTCCTAACACTTAGAATGTATAAAAATAGTTTAATGTAAACAATAAATGGCTTTTTCTCAAACATATTGATTGGTAGACCAGAGGTCCTAAACCCCCACATGATGGTGGTGACCCCCACAATGTGATAGAACATGTGACAGTGAAGCAGAACAAGGATTCTTTGGACTCTGATGGGGTCCGAAGGGAGAAATGCAGAGTGAAAAAGCGGGAGGACCCAGTCAGAAGCCACCATGGCTGGATTGCGGGGGCAAGGAGTTGGAGGACGGCTCCACATGGAGTCAGGAATGTTATAAATGTATATTATAAAGTTGGCTTTTTGCAAGATGTGTGCTATATGATTAATAACGTTGTGGTAAGGATATAAGTTTTTTATTTCTGCTATTAGTAAAGAAAATTAGGCATAGTGGTAGTAGTTGATATAGTATGCTTAAACTGTCTGTTTGGTCGGGATAACATCCAGTGAACACGTAAAGAAGACTCTGCTATTGAGATACTAACTATCAGCATCTACCATCTGAAGAAAGTATGGACCAAGGCCCAAACTGGACGTGATAATGAAGACACAGCCAAGAAACACGCATGCTCTAAAAAGGCAGACCCAAGGAGGGACCATGAAAAACAGTTCCTGGAATATGGAAACTAGTTTATGGAAAAATATGAATATTCAACAGATTGATACAATAGAAAAGGTATTTAAAGAATGACTCTGATATAGCAGGCTGTGGATGTGGCTGAATGCCAAGTCACCCGGCTGGCCAGACTTTGCTTTTTTTTCTGTCTCCTAATTGTCTTATTAATAGAAATTAAACCTATTAAAAAACAAACAAACAAACAAACAAACAAACAAAAACATAGAAAGTGAACCTTGTTTTTCACAGGGAGTAAGAACTCTCCTGGGAAACAAGCTGTGGAAAAAAAATATGCAGATGCTGCAGTGGGTACACCAAAAACAGGTGAACGACTGGGGCTGGGAGATGGGAAAGGCATTGTCAAAAGGCCACACTAAATATTCCCCAGCTTATTCTCTCTGGGAGAGAGAGCAGTTAAATGACCCAGAGGTGTTAAAAACACTAACGAAGTTGAAATGGTGATCATTTGATTTGATTGACACCAAAAGAAGAGAAGAATCATTCTGCAAGTTGAGGCAAGAAATAGAAGATTTATTGCACTGGGTAATTAAAATTTCCTGGAAGCTATATAAAGACAGATAAAGTCTGCAGATAAAGTTACACCTTCTTTGCTCCCTGTGAAACATGGGATTGGAAGCTAGAGGATATTAATCATAGAAATTAGAAGATATTGATTAAAGAATAGGCATTCAGATAATGTGTATTACTGCTCTTTGTACTGTACTAGTTGCTTGAGAAGGGAAGGGACAGAACTACATGCCAGAACAGCAAGGAGAAATGCAAAGATGCCTGATAAGGGGGGGATGCTTACCAAAACAGGAGACAATACAAGATTACCAGAAATATTGAGGTAACAGGGGCCTTGGGCCCTCAGGACCAGACAAAACAGGCCATATAGCTTGGACTATGACTAGAGGATCAGTGGGCATGCACAAGGCAGCGGGTCAGAAGCTCATCTTCGAGGAAGACAATTCTTCATCTCTGAGACCCCTGAGAAGACCACCAGAGAAAACTGCGCAGGCGCAAAGGACTGATAAGACAATTAGCATACGAAGCGGAGAGGGGGAGAGCCAAGGAATGAATATGCATAGGTGTATTTCGAAACTGGCTGCATATGTAACTCT
Organism: Sinosuthora webbiana; assembly: GCA_013397395.1. Classification (NCBI taxonomy): domain Eukaryota; kingdom Metazoa; phylum Chordata; class Aves; order Passeriformes; family Sylviidae; genus Sinosuthora; species Sinosuthora webbiana. The sequence goes on from VXBN01002160.1 coordinate 110,958, forward strand.
CCAGAGGTTAAAAGAGAATGCGAGTGAGCGAGGGGCTGTGCATGCCTTTGGGAGCTATCCCGCATCGCGCCCAGCGCTGAATAAATCACATACCTACTTTAAAACTCACTCTGTCTCTGAGTTTTAGAGTATTTCCGCGTGTCACCCACGGGCCTCGTATTTAATGAAGTTATGAGCAAGTTGAGAGGTCCCAGCGAGCAGTCACGTGACTGCCCCCCCTGCAGAAACTGTGGGTAGTCCCGCCGAAATCAGAGCCGCGCTCGGCCCCGCTGAGCCTATGACCGACTCCGCGCCCTGTCCCAGTGAACCTTTTGCTGGCTCCCTCGGGCCCCGCGTGGCTCGCCCAGCCTTATGGATGTCCCTCTCGGCCATACGGGTGGTCGCCCTCCACGAGCAAACAGATTTTGAACTAGGCGCGGAATCGGGCGGTGACCTCCGGCAGCAGTGCGCATGTGCACCACAGCCGTCGTACAACAAAATATAGGCGCCCTTCAAAGGCCTTCTGCACAACAAAATGGCTGCTCCCTGTGCTTTTCCGTACAACAATATGGTGGCGCTTTATACGGAGCATGCGCATTATCACGGACGCCTTTTTGTGACCACAGAGACTCGCGGCTTCCAAGAACAGCGCCATATTTGGCCGCTTCTATTATTGCAAGCGGGGGAGAAGAATGGAACCGAATTTATAAACAAATAGCAAGACTACAACAGCCAGAAAATGATTCTGACCTGGAAAAAGGGACAGATTTGCAAGATGCAAGCTCACCGAATCCAGAAAGAGACCCCTCAAAATTTAAGTCACAAGATGTTTCAGAAAACAGTTTAAAATCAATTAATTGGGATGAAGTGGGGTGAAAAACGACTAAATTGAGAGATTTTGACGTAGTAAATCAACAGCTTTTAATTATGCCTTGTTGGGAAACTCCAAAAAGGGCGCTCGCCTCCTCCTCCGCGGTGGTTGGAGACACAGAGACCCGGAGCGGGGGCAGAGCGGATCCACCACCGCTGTCGCCGCCGTGGCTGCGGACTGCACCGCCCCGCCAGCTGTGCTAGGCCTGGCCCCTACCTGCCATCCTACCCGGGCCCAGCTGTCCCAGCCGCAGGGAATGCAGCCACCGCCAAGAAGAACAACGTGATCAACGACAGATAACCTGCAGCTTGACATATTGCAGTTACATGTTGCAATTACAGGAACTGGAGAAGCTGCATTGTGTTTGCAAATTGAATATACAATTGGAAGCCATCACAGTATGGAGAGGAGACCTGCTATCACAATGGAGAGCAAAAATAGAAGTAGATTTTTAATTGGAGTCATGGATGCATTCACCACTCTAAAACTAACTTGGAAGACAAATAATCCTATTTGGGCAGGTCCAGGCAGAAAAGACCCAAGGTCAGCTAGCTTCCAGGGAGATGAAAAGACCTTGTCAGAAATCTCAAAGAAGAGAGTAACAGCAATCCAACAACCCAGAAACTTGCCAAGAAATACAGAAGGAAATAGAAGCTTGAATATATTCTACAGACATCAGTAAAATGCTACAAAGTTGAATAACAGATTACAACTTCAGGTTGTTTTTCTTTAGTAAAGCTGCAGTTACTATGAATTATACTCAAGGTTATATTTATATTTAAAATAAGTTAAGGGTTGATAGAGTTAAGCACGATTAAGCTCCACTATGTTTAGGTCAGAGTACTGTTAAGTTATATCATATTGCTTTGGTATCTGGATTAAGTTCTTTTCAGATTAATTTCTATTTGGTTTAAGTGTTGTTTAATTTAAAATTATTCTACGTTCTGTTACAAGCATCTGGAGGATGCTTGTGTAAATTTCGGAGTATAGTATAGGGGTATTTTTAGAGAAAAGGCAGTTCCGCGCGGGCAAGTTTTATCCTCCAGAAACCTCCGAGCCCCGGGCACTGGTAGGTTCGTCGCTCCATACGGAACGCGCGAGCTCTGGAGACGGCAGAAACCGGACAACATTTCCTGCAACACAGCTCCTTTCCGGAGCTGAAAGTTCCAATGACATTCCCTCCTGGTCTGGCTGCGCGGGCTTTTCAACAGACCCAGCGGCTCTGCCGGGGCGGGCTCCTGAATCAGCGGCCCCTCTCTGCGGAGCTCCGCGGGCTCCGGGGCGGGAGGGAACCACAACCACTTTGTGTCTTTTCAATTTTTTTCTGTAGTTGTTTTCGGTGTTTTTCCCTTTTCAGAGGATTTTTTTGGGTTTTGTGTTGCTTTGGAAACGGGAATGCAGCAGCCTCGGGAGGGATGTGCCAGGCCGAGGCAAGCGAGTCCGTGACGCGTCTGCATGGCTTCCACCGCCACCACTGCCTGGCCATTCCAGCGTTAGGAGTCTAATCTCTACAGATGGGAGTGATAAGAACGGGCCAGGAGACAAAATCTCCCTTTAAATACCTTTATTAGGATCAGCTTGGGGTGAGGGCCTGACGGGTTGCGTGCACGCCGCCGCTGCTGCTCCCAGGAGTGGCACGGTGGAGGAGGTATGTAGTTTTGTCCGCAGGTAGGCAGGCAGAGCCGGGGCTCCCGCCTACGCGGGAACGCAGGAAGGTACTGGGTCGTTGTAGGTCCGGGGTAGTCATGCGGAGTGGGTGTTACTGAACTCATGGTGGCGAGGCAAAGAGCCCCAGCAAGTAGCCCAATGCTCTTCCCTGCTCACTGACGTAGTTTGGACTCCTGTCTGGGTAATGGCTCTGGGGGTTTTAGCTGTCCACTCCACTTCCTCTGGGCGCTGTGGTCCGTGGGAGTTCTCTGGTTTTGCATGTTAGGTGGTGTCGCTATTAGTGGTGTGTGGGGAGCAGCAGAGGCAATGCCCGACGGGAATGATACAGTTACAAAGTGGATGCTGGTACAGAGCGGGGGATGAGGGATAGAGGTAAAGGTATACAAATGAACTTATTCATCAATATTTAACAAGTAAACTTGGAACGATAAGGGATACAAATGAACAAGTCTTTAACCTAGTAAGTAAACTTGGAACAGTAACTTATGCCTGTATGGAGTGGGGGATGAGGGATAAGGGTAAAGGTATACAAATGAACTTATTCAACAATATGTAACAAGTAAACTTGGAACGTTGAGGGATACAATTACAAGGTAGGGGATAACCAACTTGGAGCATTAACAAGAGTAGAGTTACGGGGGGGGGGATAAGCAACTAGGAGCATTAACAAGGGTACAGCTTTGAGGTAGCATTAACAGTTGATACAAACATTAACAACGAGTAAACATTAACAACAGTGAACAACAGTGATTACATAAGTAGACACCTTATAAGAATCTTGTATTTTTTGGGGGATTTATTCCCCACAGGAGTATGACACGTGGGCATCTGGGGTTTTTTTCTTTCCCAAATCAGTGCCTTATTACCTGTCAAAGATTTCAACATAGTCAGATTTCTTTAACAAGAATGTTAACAGATTTGCCACATGAAATTACACAAAATACAATCACAAGAAGCTACTCAGCTGTTCAGCAATTTCCCAAATTTCACACGTTATTATATTTTTTTTTTCCTCAGTAACTGTGCACTCTAAAAAGTCTCACTAAATTTCTGTTTCCATGAAATTTGCAGTTGCCATGGGCTTTTCTCATAACTGAATTACTTATAAGTTTAATATGCTTGTTGCAACTTTTATCCCTCCAGTACATCATCATGTTGTTATTTATCTTATTTCTCTTATGGATTATTCACCTTTNTTCTTTTTTTTTTTTTTTTTTTTTTTTTTTTTTTTTTTTTTTTTTTTATGATGTCAATAACAGTAGAATAAGCTACATCTTGTTGTATCTATAACTTTTGAAGATACTGATTTGCAGTTATGTTTGGTTAAGGTTCGGTGATATAATGCTCTCTTGCCTTCTGTTAAGTTGAGCAAGGCTAAGTTTTATTAAGTTAATTTTGTAAATTTCATGTCTGCTATGTTTCAGTTTAGACAATGTTTTATTCCAGTTTTATATAGATCACAGTTGTATTCACTACTAATGATTATCTTTGAGTTTTCTTAAGTGTACCTTCTGTTTCACTGAGGTAATAATTTAGCTACATTTTATTAATTTGAAGTTCTTCTAGGGCAGAGTTCTATTGAGTTCATTTCTTTAAGCTTTATCACTGTCAAAATTAGTTTATACCAGGTTTGAGTGTTATTCAGTCTGAGTTATTACAGCTTTTCCTGGTGAGTTGTTCAGTGTTTTCTTTTTCATGCATTCTGATACCAATGGGTTGTGGCCATGCAGGCTGTGCAAGAGGCAGAGCTGTTTGGGCTTTTCTGTGTTTTCTAAGAGTTCTCTGGGCCTGTTGTTGTTTTTGAATTTGAGCGGAAGGTGGAAGCTCTTGAAGACCTTCTTCTAAATGGTAGATAAACTCTCTGGCCCTTTTTCTTCATGGCGTGCTGTTGTCCATCCTTATTGCGGGATGCTATGTTTCTTCTAAGCTTTAGATTGGGTTTGTCGGTGCAGTCTTTTTTTGCTTCCATCTTGTTTTTTGGAATGTTTGGAATATGTTATCCCAACTTTTCAGATAGTTATGGCTGATAAATTTTTAGGAGAAAAAGTTACAGACCTCATCGCTTGTAAGTTACAGCTGTGTTATGAGCATGATGAAAGAATGGGTTAGCTAATCAGGGGAAGATCCTGAGGAAAAAAGGAACTGAAAATGTTGAAGGAATGGTTTAGCAAGACTAGAAGACTGACCAAATAGGAGATACACTTATGACTGTGAGGAATCTGCTATGAGGTCAGTCTGGGTCTGCAAGTTGACCCTGCAGTGAGAGTTGCAGTCATAGCTGAGCTAGGCAGAAGCCTGTGGTCAGAGGCAGCAAGGAAATACTTGCAGTCATATTCTAGTAGGACATAACCAGCAGTCAAAGTCTGCAAAAGGAACACTGTGGTGGGAGGTTGCTGCAGTCAAAAGTCAGTGAATAGTTAAGATCAGGATGGCTGAATTATAAAGAAGAATAAACTGAGACTTTTCACATTATTATACAAGAGTCTGTAGCTTGACCCGTCTCCATCTCAAACGTGAGGTCTGCTGTAATGATATTAATTACATAGTGTGAATTTACTGATATGATAATAGGCATTATTTGTAAGTTGATGTTATTGTCCTATAGCCGGCTTTTCATGTACTTTACCACCTTTGTGTGTAATTATCGACAAGACACATGTCACTCCAGGATCCTTTTTGTTCTCAAGCTGCTTATGCATCTCTTAGACCAGGCTGTCTCACTAGATAGTCTCTGCACTGGCTTGGTGGTTTGACCCAGTGCTGTCTCATGATTTTTAAGTATTTTTCAGAGTTTCAAGCAACGATATCTGAACTTCACCGAAAGCCTCCTCTGAACTGATGATATCTGTGATCTTTATTCCTAGTAATCAGATGTAGTCCCAGTTCTTGTTACAGAAGCACTCCAACAGTTTGCTGTATTTAAAGCATCACTATCCTGAGGGAATTTCGGAGGAGACCAGCTATTAGATGGGTCAATTAGTCTTTCACCCCAAGATTTTTAAGAGCCTTGTTTTAAAATATGTATGTATATATATATATAGGGAATTCTTCCAGGTAGAGCTTAGGCAGTGGCCAGGCCTTGGTTCTCCCTGGATCAGAAATTTGCCAACAGATGACCCAGATGTTTTCTGCATCAAAACCATACTCGAATCACTTTGACTTGGCAATTTGACCCTATAAATATGACCTATTTTTGGAGTGAGTTTGGAGAATCATTATCTGGAGAATGATTGTCCAAATCTCCATTGTTTTGCGGTTTATCAGCTGTTGCAGACTGGGGTGATGGTACAGTGTTTAGTATTTAATAATTATTTAATTTTACATGTGTTATTAATTGTGTTTATTATCTCACTGATTTTTTGATTACCATAAGTTTTTTGTTCATTGCATGTATTATTTTGCCTAAATGTTTTGTCCTAAAAGACATACATCTCATTTTAAAACAAACAAAAAAGGGGGGAGGGAGGGGAATGTAGTGCCTTAAGAATGGTTGAATAATGCAAGACGTACATTATAAGTTTAGACAACAGATAGTTTTGAGTAATGCAATATTTATATTAAAAATTTGAAAAAGGGTTATCAAATCTAAATTTCAATTGAAGGACAATAACAATGCCTAAATAATTCATTAGCTTAAGGAGAAGATATGCCTGTATTTTATCATCAGCAGGTCCAAAGCAGTCACCTGTTAAAATTTGATCAGATACCGATCACCTCCAAAGAATGAGGCCCAGTGAAAAGAGGAATTATGGTGCAGCCATCATAATCAGAACAAGAGCAAAATAAGGATTGCCAGAACATGGTTGTGTCTGTAGACTCACAGAGGCAACTTGTCAACCAAAGCCTTTTGTCATCACCATGGTATAATGTTCCTACTAACCTTCTTCAGCTATTCTCTGTTCTAGGTTCCCAAAAAGACATTCTGTGATGTCAAAGATCAACATTTCCAGCTAATGGACTTTCTCCTGAGTTTCGACTATTTGGACTTTAAACCAACGATCATTTATCTCAATTTCCCCTGGAGACACTGGACATTATTTTTATTTTTCTCATGCTCTGTGACCCTGTGTCACAATGACATCATTTGATTTAATAAGTTTTGTTGATTGTAATTGGTTTTTTATGTATCTTGTCCCATATTTAAGAGGTAAGCAGTAATAGCCTTAATAAGATGCAAATTGTTTTAACATCAGGACTTATGAGCAATGTCCTAGTACCATGTCTCAAAAATAATGGTGTCATCCTTAACCTCAGTTCTCCATGGTGTCAGAACGTGACTAAATATTGCCACAATTGGACTCATCCTAGAAGTGCTAGTGAAAAAGCAACTGTAAGAATGCTTCCACCAGGTGTTTTTTTAATCTGTGGAGATGAGGCATAGCCAGCAATTCCAATTAATTCATTTAGTGAGCCTTGTTATTTAGAGAAACTAACTATGTTTGCCCCTAGTGTGTGCGAGATGCTGAATCAGACAATTTGGAGAGTGGGACATAGCAAGAGAACTAAAAGAGCAATTGCAAGCTTAGGACCTGATTGTGACAATCATGGGGAGTTTTGGAGCACTCCAGCATGAATAATAGCATCATTCTTTACTCCAAGGTTTGCTGCTGCTCAAGCTTTGGCTATACTTAATAAACTGGGATGCTGGACAGCTAAGCAATTAAATGTAACTTCAGCTATTTTAAATCAGATGCTCACTGATGTAGATAGTATTAGGCACAGCATACTGCAAAATAGAACTGCTATAGATTTTTGCTATTAACACCTGAGCACAGGTGTGAGGATTTTGAAGGAACGTGTTGTATGAACCTCTCTGACCATTCTGCATCCATTCACAGGGAACACGGGTGTGGTAGTTTAGCATGGATTGGCAGCTTTAGCTGACCAATAGAAGAATTGTCCACGCCTCTGGACAACCCCGGCTTAAATCAGAGGTCCCAGGTTACTCGGCCCTTTTTTTTTTTTTCCCTTCCAGCTGGAGAAGGTAACAGAGCTCTGAGGAGCGGCCCAGGCTGGCCAGGCCCCGCTGCTGCCCGCTGTGGGGAGGAGCCGGCCCTGGGTCTGGCCATGTTTCCGGGCCCCCATCAACTGCCGGAGGAGGAGGATGGAGACTCCAGCTATGATCCCTGACTGCCCGAGCTGCTCCAATCAGTGTGAGATTCTTTCCCCCACCCTCCCCCATCGGCCCCACATGGCCTTGAAGCCAGCCACTGCCCAGAGAAAAGATAGACCTGGGCAAATTTAACTCTTTCTTAGCACAGATGAAATTTCCAAAGCCCTAACCTTTTTCTCAGTGAGAGAGACAGCCAAATTAAAGATATGTGAAGGGACAATATGAAGATATCTAAGTCAGTAAACAAAGAGTGACTAGTTAAGTGGGGGGAGATGATAAGTTGCCTGAGTCCTTGGCTGAAATCTCCTGGGAGTTTTTGGTGACAGACTATAATATGAATATGCCAGAATAATCCTTTAAATTGTGAACAATATGGATTGGAGAGATGATTTGTAGATTCTTTGAGCAAAGGTATCAGTGATTTACTGAATGAATATTGAATTAGAAGTTAGGATTTGGTGGTCTCATGAGAGGTTGGAACAGAGAGAAATAAAAAGAAGCCCCCTGTGCCAGCAGAAAAAGTAAGAAGACATCTCTGTTCCCTGAGTTGAAGAATCCTTTGCCTTGAAGTTGTTTATCTTTAAAAGTACCACCCTAATATATATATATATAGGTCTACAATATATATGTAGTCATGGGAAAGGCTACATAGTATGAGAAGTTCCACAACTGCAGAAGTTTCCTAGGTGGGCTGCATTTGTGTGAGTTGGAAGCCACAAACAAACTGTTTATCTTGTAAAAAGTTACCAAACAATAAGAGAGACTTCTCTCTCTCAAAGACTCAATGAAGGACTGTTTTATAAGTACTACCAACCTGAAGTTCTGAGTTTTCCCTCTTTACATTGTTTATAAAAAATGAACAGTTTGTAGTGGAAAAAAGGGTTAGTTTAGAAATTCATTTGTAGGTTTTTTTCCCTTTTCCTTTGCTTCTCTTAGTGTGTATTAATAAAATCTATCTGTTTATCTTAACTTGAGGCTTGTTTTGCCTTTTTCTCCCAAAATCCTATCTCCCAGTTAGCAAACAAAATTCAGTGAACATAAAACCTCCACATAAATTGTGCCGTAACTCGGATAGCAAACCAAAGCCACAACAACAGCGAACAAGATAACATGAAGAAGTTAACTGTGAATGACTGGGGCTTGGATGGTTTGAGGGATGGGGAATAACTGGATAGTTGAAAGATATCACAAAGGGAGCTTTGTTATTATTGTTTTATTGCTTTGTATTATTCCATGCATAGTAAGATTGGTGACTCTCTCGGTGGAAAATGCAGTGAAGAAGGTTTGGCTGGTGTAAGAAGAAGGGGGAATTGTAACAATGTATTTGAACAGCTTAGGCCATAATGTGTGCCAGCCAAACCGTCTTTAGTCATTCCTATCAGAACTCTCAGGAGTTTGTCAAGGTTACTGAGACAGAAACAGTGCTAAATTAAGAAAGAGGAGCCTGAGAAACAGAATACCAGGAATGCAAGAATTAGGAGGCCCACTGAGAAACTGACCAATCGTGTTCTGAAGGATGCATGGACACTATAGAGCCTCCAATCAAATAATGCATGATCACATGAACAGTTGACTTAGAATTTATAAAAATAGCTTAATGTAAACAATAAATGGCTTCTGCTCAATCGTATTGGTTGGTCCAGAGGTCCTGAACTCCCGCACTCCAATAATTTTAGTAATTGGATCATAACAGAAGTCAGCTGCCAGGAGACCTTAAGTATAAAGGCCTTTGGTCCTATGTACCACCATGTCTTCCTAGTATGCCATGCACATCTCCCTTTCCTTACCTTCCTATGGATGCCGCACTAAAATAATACTTACTCTATACCTGCAGACTGGGGATCTATGCTTAGTTCCTGGTAACACAATGTGCTGTCTCTGGGTGATGCACATTTCTACCTCATTTGATGCTTTCCAAAATGTTGAGGAATACATCTGGTCCATGTAGCCCAGTTCGCTAGCTGCAAATTGAGATGCCATTGAGGTCTGGGTAGGAGCCTGAGACAAGAGGCTGCAAAATGCTGACCTTTTGGATAACACGCTTCTGTGTTACTGTGCCGTGAATAAATTGTGTTTTAGAATTCATCATCTGAGACTGTTATGGAAAACCTGGGGTCAAACTGGGAAGGAAACCTGGTCTGCATGTGAATGGGGTTTGTCAAGTGGGGCTACCTTCAGCTCACTAGAGCCACTCACTGTAGAGGGGCTTCAGTCCTAAAAGTTAAGGTGTCTGCCATTGGGAGTGTGACTACTAGAGAGTCTCATAATTGGGAAGACTAAGGAGTTTTCTTAACACAAATCAGACAGCTTTCATCACCTACTTAGGCCTATGGGAGGACCTGCTTACTTCTTCCTCACAGGATGGCAGAACTGCTGCTTGCTGAAGCCTTCAAACCAAGGTGCAAGCGCTTTGGAGCCATGTGGGACTGGTCTGGTATCTCAGCAATGTGTAGAAAGGAACAGCTGCTGTAGACCACCTATTTTTGCCTGGGTAAAAGGGCTATGTGGGGACTTCAGAACTTGTCTTCCATAAGCAGGAAGGACAGCATAACAGCACCTAGGACACCAGGAGCAAAGGCAGGATCAGTTTGTGCTATGCACCTCAGAAATCAGAGGTGGATACAGAATTTCAACATCTGAAAAGTCATGTCTGAGGCTCCCATTAGGGCCACTGTCTTTTTACTGACACTGAGATTTCTCAAATCGAACTGGCCATTCTGTTACTGTAAGTACCATGTTATTAGTAGTCTACCATTATGGCTTTCAGCTTCAAACTTGTTTGGTCATTTGAGTGCAATTTAACTTCTTTTATTTTCTATTTTACTCTCTGTCACTGCTTCCTGGCCAGGACTCTAAATGATCTTCAATTCTGTCACCTCTCAAAGACCTTTCCCCATTCCTTTGTCCTCTGAGAAGGAGGACTGTAGGCCAAACAGAGGAGCCAGGTTTGTGTATAATATTTACCAATTTATACACTGTCATGGTGTTATCTCTATTTATTCTTTACTCCTTTCTTAGGAAAGTTTTAAAATTTGATTTTTTTTCACACTACTGAGCATAGATAAGACATTTTCAGACAACTACCCATCTTGTAACAGCTCAGGGCTCTTTTAAATGTGAAGGTGGGATAGTTTCTTCCCACATGCCCTGCTTTACAATGAGCTTCCCTAAATTCTATCTTTTTGCCCATATACTCAGTACTCAAATATTCTTCTGCTTGCGGTTCTTCTCAGCCTGCCATTGCCAATATTTCCCTAAATAACGCTGCACTATCAGCAGACACTGACAGTGACACTTCCACATCCTTGGGAAACATGTTGCACAGATCAGGTTCCAAAACACTTCCTTGTGGGACTCTATTGATTACCTCCTTTTTCTCTGAAAAGGGACTCTTGACAGTCTTATTTTCTATCTTTCATTCAGTTATTTACCCCTGCAATTAACTATTTCTTGAAGTGTAACATTTAAGAGCGCTTGATGACTGGCCTCTCCAAATCCTTCCAGAAATCCATGGTCAGTATTCCAGGATCTATCTTCCTTAGCCATGAGGGACTAATAAGTATTTCAGTAGGATTGTGAGGCAGTTCTTCCCTTTACAAAAACCCTTATGACTCATCCCTATTACAACATCTTTATGCATATGCTCACCAAATCTATTTTACAGTTTCCACTAAATAGCCTGCTATGGACATCAGGACTGTACTTTTCTAAATTTCATATGGCATTCTTTTAAAATCAGCTTTCAAGAGTCAGCTGTAGCTGCCTTCTGCTACTAAATCAGTTTATACTAGAGGTTTTTCAGGACAGTTTGTACTTCACTCTTGAATTCTTTTAGAATTGCTGGTTATATACTGTCTGGTCCTTGTGATTTGTTATTATTAATTTTGCCTGTATGTTCCATAAGCTGTATGTTACGTATGGAATCTTTCAAGACATAGCCCCTAGTGAGTCCCCCCACAAAAAAAGAAGAGCTGGCTTGGGAGTCTTTCATCCATCTCTGCTGTAGTGAACACAAATGTAAAGAATTAATTTAGGTTTTCTGTTATTTTCTTGTATGCTCTTTTAAATTCCTTTCAGTTTTACTGGTACTGCAGTGTGTCAGGCACACAGCCAATGCCTGAAGTGTTTGAAAGGGGATTTATTATTAGATTTTATTCCTTATGCAAGTTGCTCCTCAAATTCTTTTAGACTGTCTTATGGTGTGGTTTACTTTTTATCTCTCACAAGTTTGGATTCTATTTCAATTTTATGCCCAAATTTAGCTTTTAGAAGGATGCTTCTAAAAAGCTGTCCCCAGCAACAGGCATTTCTTTTAAATGAAAGCACATATGGGTGGATGACTTTTTTTTTTTTTTTTCCTTGTCCATAAGGGCTTTATGTAAGGAAGGAAAGAACTAAAGAGAGAAAGCAGCACTGTATGCTGCAATTGACTGTGCCTGTAGCACCTTATAACCTCCTGTTATAAGGTGTATACACCTCCCTGGCCTTCTGGAGGTGTACGCAGTATTGTATTAAACTACTGCTCCTGGCTGCAGGGATTGTAACCTGCATGGCATTTGGAAATACCTAGGAACAGCCTCTTCAAAAATCAGGTACTCCAGGAAATACCTTGCACAAAAGGGTATTGTGTGTGTGCAGGAGATTCATGCTGAACATCTAGACTTGTAGTTTATTGGCTGTAGTCCATTCTGTCTTCCTCACCAGAATCTCCACATCATGACAACCTTGCTGTCTTCATGCAAAGGCATGTCCTGAGCAGTGACCCCACCATGGGCTGACTGGTTTTTAGAAATGACTATACCATGATGACAATTCAGGACTGAATGTGTTTCTGTTAGAGATTTGTCTTCTTTGACATGCATGCTGACACAGACCATTCCTTCTGCTTCCCTGCCTCATCTCCCCCTCTCCCTTGAAAGGCAAGGCTGTTTACTGCCATCCCTGCTGCATATAGGAGAGATGACTGTAAGAGCCCTGAGTACATCTTTCCCATGTCCCTTCTCCTGACATCCTGGGTGTTTGTCTGGATGAGCTCACACCAACTTCAAAGGCTGCCTGCCCCTTGTTCTTTACCTCACTGCTTTGAAACTCATGCTCTCTTTCTTTCTGCCTGAACTGTTGCAGGTATGCTTGTGCCTAACCTCTTTGACTTCTCACTGTCTTGACTTCTATCTTGAGCTGCCCTGTCACTACAGGCTTGCATGGCAACCTGGCCTGCTGCCTGGACTGTTGGTGAACCTGCTTTGCTCTTCTTGCTCAGGTATTGAATTTGCTGACTTTTCACTCCCAGCTCTGTCTTCTACATCCAGACTGGAGCAGTCTGTCCCTGCTACATCCTGACAGTCATACTGTTCAGATGAAAAACAGCCACTGAGCAAAGAAATGAGTGATAAGTGGCAAAAGGATCAAAGATAAATATCCAAGCATGATAAAGTAGAAACAAAAGATATGTTTTAAGAGAAGGTGTATGATACAGTGGGGAGATCCTTTCCACTATCCCTGATGTGAAAAGAATAAATTATGAGGAAAAGATTAAAAGGCCATTTTGACCAAACTAAAGAAGAAAATAACAGCAGATGCCTGTAGAGGAATGTGGGGCAGCTAAGTTAGGCTACCAGGAATGGTTGGAACTGACCCAATGCAAATTTAAGACAGGAAAGGGGGAAAAAAAACCCACAAGCAGAACTGTTTAGATAAAAAGGGAAAAATGGGAACAAAGGAAAACCTATACAGACCTAACCATTAGCAGTTGTGCAGCAGAACATACAGGAAAATCTCCTTAGTGCCTTCCAGGCAGTTTGACTGGTTTCCTCGTGATAACAAAAACAGTGTGCATACTGAAGTGGCAGTGCTGTGGTATTTATGAGAAGCAGTGTTGAAATTTTGTAGTGGTTCTATGTGACTATTATGGCCACATCTTAACAGCAGTGACAGAGAAGTCTATGGGAACTAGAGGACTAATGTAATTTTCTTGACAGGAGCAGGAAAACCATACACCACCTCTGAAAGGATGCTACTGACACATACCTTTCTTTGCAACCTTAGACAATCACCATGTTTACATACAGCAAAGCACTTCAAATACACTCAAAATGCATGGGAAATCATGTAGCATCTTCCTAAGGCCGTTGCCATACTGGTTTGCAAGCTTCCTTTGCAGCAATGGCAGGAGTCTTGGGGGCATTTCAGTAGCTAGTGTTTCTGCAATAGCCCACAAGTTCTTTCAGGACTTTAAAGCCATGAACTTTGCCCACTATGAACAGTAGCACTATGCAGCAAGTGGTACTTTGAACGGAGAATTTCACTAGGAGGATGGGGTGTGGAGGTCAAAATGCAGACAGGCTTTGTGCAGCAGTGCTCCTGAGGTGTTTTTCAGGGCTGCTGATGTTATGGAACTATGAACATTCTCTGCAGTCTCTATAAAAATCAGCAGCTCTGTAAGGCCTCTGAGCTGTTCAGCAGATGTACTGTAACCATGGCACTGCAAACCTCTGCAGGCAAGTGTGAATCATAAAATGGTTAAACACTGTTGCTGAAACCCGCAGTATGATGAATCATGCAGTTCTTGGAGGATTTGTAGCTGGAGCACAAGATTTGTCTGCAGCACCAGCTGCAGTATGGGAATTCTTGTGTGGACTTTTTTTTATGTCTCTGCTACTTCGCTCAAGATAGCCTGATAACACATCCCTGCTTTCTATCCTGTGCCTAGAGAAAGCATCTCTTTTACACATTGAGACAGCGCCGAGCTGTCCTGTACCCACCCTCCTGCTCTTGGCCCACTCGGCCGGGCTCTCGAGTGCTGGAGGCAAGCCGATTGCCAAACACAAGGTCAATATATTGCCAAAGCTAACATTTCTTTCTCGTTGTAAGTCTTCTTTTCCTCCTTTGCAGTATTAAACAAGGTTTCCGATTTCCAGCTCTTTCCGGCCATTGGAGAAAGAGCGGTACTGGAGACGCAGCACTACCGCAACCCAACACCCAGGCTGTGCTCCGGCTCTCGCCCCGCCCTCGGCTCCGCCCCTCACGCCTCGTGTTCGGTTCTGCTCTTCCGCTCGCCGCTGCGGTGCGCCTGCGCGCGGAGAGATAAGGCTCAACTGGTGGCGCGTGTGCGAGCTGTGCGCGTGCGCGGCAGCTGGGACGCCGGACCGCGGAGCGGGGCTGGTGCTGATATGGCGGAGGCGCGGCCCGGCTCAGGTGAGCGTGGCTGGCGCGCTGGGAGAGGGGGACTGCGGTGGGAGACTGCAGGATTGGGTGGGCGCAGTGAAGGGGAGGAGTAGTCCTGACTCCCCAGCGATACTAGCGGGCAGAAAGTCACGCCGACACGGTCGCCGCCGAGCGCTGACTAGTCGAAGGGTGCGGGCTGTGGCACCACCTGTTGCGGCTGCCACGCCCCCGCCCGCCGCGGTTTGGCGGCGCCTGTGTCGGCCAAAATGGCCGGGCTCGCCTGTGCCGCAGGGCCGGTAGGAAGAATTTTTCCGGAGGAGGAACGTGCTTGCTCCTGGTGTGTGAGAAAGGAATGTAACGTCTGTGGTAACGCCAGAAAAAATACATAAAGAAGAGCTTGGTTACTGGAAAACCTGTCTGCTCTCTGCCCACCCATGTCTTGAAACCCAGGTTTCAGGCGGTCCGCACAGAGCAGTGACAATGGCAACGTCTCAGGCCCATGAGCTGCTGTAAAATTGCGGCTTATTGAGGCGTCGCAGAGGGATCTCTTGAGTAGAAGTCTTTGATATGCAGGAGGTTACTGCTTAGAGCAGGTGCTACCTGCTCACAGGGTTCTAGGCAGGGGCTCGCGGATGGAGAGCGTCTTAGGGACACGGCCTGGACAGGGGTTGAGGGCAACATGCAAGAAAACGCTTTTTCTTTTGTTTTATCCTGCTTACTTGTGATGCAGGTTCTGATTAATTTTAGTTTTATTGGTTATGGTTGCTGCGGAGTGGGGAGGAAACCTTTCAAGGTTGATATTTCAGCCCTGCATTTAATTGTTCGTCCTGTATTCTGAGTACTTAACAATAGAAGACCCCTTATGTAATTTTTGTCGCGAGTGTATATCTAGAAATAACACTGTTGCTGAGAGTAATTAACAATACTTAGTTTTTTCATCATCACTTAATTTTATTGTAATCCAGGTAGACCTCCTTCAGTAATTAATGTCACATTGAGGTCAATTGATGAGCTGGCTAATTTAATTGTTCACAGAGTTGTTGGATTTCTGTCAGGGAGAATCCTGGACTTTTGTGTTTCGGATGAAGAAGTACCACTCTCTACTTTTGCAGCATCCTGATGTTAATTCAGATTAATATTATGAGCAGCCAATGTCCTTAATAGCATCCCCTGTTCTTGGCAGCCTGGCTATCATGATGGAGAAGTTATTTGAGTTCATTTTTTGGTGGTATGAGAATGGGTACACAAACTGCCTTGACAGAAGTGAAATAGCCTGGGGTGCAGAGAGGGTCATGGTACAGTGAGTAGAAACATAGCTTCAGTAAAGCTGGTGCAGTCAAATTTCTTCTTGTCTGTTTAATTTTCATGCTGTCAGGCTGCAGGTCAACTCTGATTGTGAAATCTTTTGTATAGTATCTAAGTATTGGAATAAAGGTCCTAGGTATACTGGGCTAAAAATTGCTTTACTATAAAGCAGTAGATTAGTCTGTATGGGGCACCATTTCTACACTTGCCTTATAATACTTGAAATAACATAAATATTGTTACTTGGGGTTAAATTATGGAGTTGGTTCATTTTCTGTGGTAATACTGTGCTCTCAAGAAAAATCTCATAGGTAAGTTTTGAGTTGTACGAGTGCAGTATTAGAATGGAAACTGGGTTTTGCACTGCAACTTCATGGACAGAGCAAGTGTCTGATTTTGAAAGCTTAAAAACTGCTCTCAGAGTAGAACAGGGGGGTCAAAGAGGGACAGTTTTGGGTCACTGCAGATGTGCTGCCCATCTAGGATGTTTTGAAAAATTATTGAGACCAAGGAAATGATTATAAAAGACAAAAAGGAAAAATACAAGCAGCAAGGCAACTGTATAATTATTGTTCGCATTGGTGCATCTTTCTAGTTTTGGTCCCTGTGCACCTAGAAGGGGCAAGTGGATTGTATTTGATAGCTGTTAATGGATTTTTTCCCATCGGTTGCTGTAATTGCTGTTGAATGTAGTTTTGGTTTTTTGCAATCACAACCACAGCTGGGTGTTATACATGGTAGAGTGCATCATTAAGGTGAAGATAATCAGGGAATTGCTATAAAGCATTGAGTAGCCCACTTTAAGGGGGAAGAGGAAAGTGAAAACTTAAGATATATTTGTTTTCCATATGCAAAATCTATTCTGTAGTAGGTCTTTTTGTTAGGATGATGAAACCACTTATGATGAAATCCTACTATCGAATTCTCTCCCATGTCATCTTGAAATGGGCTGGCTAAAACTTTTAAGTTCCCTTTGAAATGTGGGTGCAGTGAACTGGATGTGAAACTGGGCAATATCGTAAAAAGACAAAAACACCACACTGCGCACCAATATACACAGGGGACTAACTAGCTGGAAAACAGCTTTGCAGAAAAGGTGAGATGAGGCCAACTGTGGAGCACTGTGTCCAGTTCTGGGCAAGCAAGACATGTACAGTCCAGTTCATACTGGACTGAGTCCAGCAAAGGGCCATGAAGACAATTAAGGAATTGGAACATCCCTCACATAAGGAGAGGTAGAGAGAGGTGGAGCTGTTTACTCTTAAGAAGTCTCAGAGTGATCTTAATGCTGTGTACAAATACTGAAAGGGTGGAAATAAAGAATATGAAACCAGATTCTTCTTAGTGGTATTAAATTAAAGGCCAAGAGGCCACAGGTACAAAACAAACAAAATTCCAACTGAACACAAGAAAAAACCTTTTTACTGTGAGAATGGTAATAACACAAGAACAGGTTGCTCAGAAAGTTCATGACCTCTCTGTCCTTGGAGATACTCAAAATCCAGCTGGTCACAGTTACAGCCAACTGACCCTTTTTGGGCAGGATTTTTGGGCTAGATGATCTATAGAAGTCTCCAAATGAGCCATTCTGTAGTTCTGTGGTTAGGCTGATTTTGCGTGTTATTCTCTAATAATTTCCAGCAAGAGTTGTGGGAAGGGAGCATGTCTTTTATGTGATGAGCTAATACAGTTGAAATAAACAATGAGTTTTGAGCATGCAGATTGTTTTGCCTGGAAATGGGTTGCATTGCTTGAGTCATTAAGCCTGAAACAATGTAACTCCTGTTTAGGAAGAAATTCAACATTTTGTAAATCTGTGTCATCTTGAAAATTGTAAGGTGCTGTAGGTGAATGTGTTAAGTGATCAGAGAAGACAGAAAATATAAACTTGGTAGTCTGGTTTAAAGCTACCAGTGCTATGGGGAAAGCCTCAGATTTCCATAATGCACCATTCTTTTTTTGTTTGTTTGGGGGGGGGCGGGTGTGTGTTTGTTTGTGAGTTTTTTCTTTTGTTTTTTTTGGGTTGTTGTTCTCCTGTTTAATACAGGAATTTTAAGAGCTGCAGAGTGTCTTCCATTTAATTTGCACATCATGTGGAGCTGACTGAATCATCTGTTGTCTGGATATATGTAATGCTGACACAAATAGATTGTTGTGTGCACGTTCTGTCATCTATCTTTAGGTGAAAGAATAGGTCATTTGAATTGCTTTAAAACTAAAGAAATCCGTCCTGAAATTAGCTTTGTCTTATAGGTGAGGCAGTATATAAATAGAATATCTGTTCATAGAGTATTCTGAGTGGAAGGAGGCTCACAAGAGTCACTGAGTCAAATGCTTGACATCACACAGGGCAATCTGAAAATTAAATCAGGGATCTTAAGTGCATTATTAAAACAGTTCTTGAATACTGAAAAGCTTGGGGTCATGACCACTTTCCTATAAAGCTTTTTCCAGTACTTGACTACTCTTTAATTAAAGTTTTTTCCTGATACTATCCAATCTGAACTCTGTGACCAAGCTTTAAGCTTTTCTTTGTGTCCTATCACTGGACACTGAGAAGAAATCAGCAACTGCTTCTCTACTTCCACCCATGAGAAAACTGTAGGCAGCAATAAGGTCACCCCTCAGTCTCCTCCAAGCTCAACAAAGCAAATATTTTCAGCTGCTCCTCATGTCATGTAGTCTCTTACCATCTCTGTTGTCCTCCTTTGGACAGCTAATATTTTTGTATACTTTTTGCATTGTGAAGCCAAACACACGATACTGAAGAAACTATTTTTGCACACAGTGCAAGGCACTAGTTTTGGCTGAATTTATGAGTATCTCATTAAAAGCAGTCAGCTAAAAGATGTCTGAAGTCCATTCAGAAAGAATGGTAATAATCAGTATTGTTTGTTTCATTCCAGTTTTGTATTGATAGGAAACTTCAGAAAGAAATCAGTTCTTCCTGTCTGGGAGATAAAGTTGAATTAATTTAAGAATAAAGAAGTATTAACTCTAATGCCTAAGGGTACTAACTCTGATGCCTAAGTCCCTGTTCTGTGGGCTGTGTTATTTTTTTCTGATTAACTTTGTCAATATATTTTTCTCTCTTATGTCTGTTTCTAATTATCAACTTCATATGAATTAAAGTACATTATTTAATGGTTCTTAAAAATATAATTAAATATAACTTCTTGAACTGTGAAACTCTTTTAAAATATGTCACTTAGGCATAATGTCTTTAAGTGGCAACTTCAAATGTCACCCTTAATGTATTCATAAAAAAAGTACCTAAGCTGTTGGCTGTACTGTTCCCAAGTATGAACTCTGTTTTTGAAGATGAGCTTGTACTTCCTAAACTGAGATGAGTACTTGTTAATTTGCTTCATATTTTTAAATGTGTCCTTTTAAAATTATTTTTCTTAAAGATAGTTCACAAGGACTAGCTCTTTGCCAGGGCATTCTGGCTCTGTCAACAGTTAATGCTGAAGGGGTTCTGTTGTGGCAGAACAGGCATGAAACCATATGGCTTTCATATGCTTCATTGTAATTCAAACAAAAGTTCCTAGGGATGTTAAAATCATAGAATCGTTGGTTGGCTTAGGCTAAAGGGACCTTAAAAGTCATCTAGTTTCAACCCCTCTATGATGGGCAGGGACATCTTCCACTAGACCTGCTTGTTCAGAGTGTCATCCAGTGTGACCTTAAAAACTTCTAGGAATGGGACTGACCCCCTGCTTTGGACAACCTGTTCCAGTGCCTTACCACTGTCACAGTAAAGATTTTCTTCTTTATATCTAACCTAAATCTCTCCAAGTTTGAAGCCAGACCCACTTGTCCTGTTACTACATACCTTTTTAAAAAGTCTCTGTCTGTTTTTCTTGTGGGTTTCCTTCAGGTACTTGAAAGTTGCAGTTAGGTCACCTTGTAGCCTATTCTTCAGGTTGAACAAATTCAGTTCTCTTAGCCTTTCCTCACAGGAGGTATGCTCCATCCTTCCAGCCATCTTGGTGGCCTTCTCCACACTTGCTTCAATTCAACAAGTTGATGTCCTTCCTGTGCTGGAGACTCCATAGCTGGATGCAGCACTCCAGGTGCAGAGTACTCAGAGCAGACGGTATAAATCAACTCATTTGACCTGCTGGCGACATTTCTTTTGATGCAGCCTGGGATGCAGTTGGTCTTCTGGGCTGTGAACACATGGTTGTCCGGTCATGTCTGCCTCTCATTCACCCAAGTCCTTCTCAGCGGGGGTATTCTTGATCTGTTCATCCCCCAGCCTTCATTGATATTGGATGTTGCCCTGACCCAGGTGCAGCACTTGGCCCTTAGTCTTATTGAACCTCATGAGATTCCTGTGGGCCCACTTCTTGAGCTTGATCAGGTCCCTCAGGATGGCACCCCATCCTTCAGGTGTGTCAGTTGCACCACTCAGCTTGATGGCATCTGCAAATTTGCTGAGGGTACAATGTTTCTCTCTGACTATATAATTAATGAAGATATTAAACAACGGTGGTTGTAATAGAGACCCCTGAGGGACACTGTCTAGGTTTGGAGAGAGGTATCTGCTAGGGAAAGCTGGAGGTCCCCTTGGAATGGAGAGTGTAAACCCCCTCCCTTCAAATTATTATAATTTTGCAATTAGGGGCTTTAAGGCAAAGATATCGGAATAGGAATAACAGTTCTTTACTAAGAATATTAAAAATACGAATGTAGTAGTACCAAAAAAAAAAAAAAAAAAGGCAANCAAATAAATCCTCCTGGCGTAACAGATGTGGTTCTGCTGGAGTAGAGATGTTTCTGTAGAAAGGTCCAGTGGTGGTGAGATGGGTCCGGTCTTCCTCTGGAATCCAGTGGAAAACAGGCTGCCTGGTTTCTGAGTCTCAGTTTTTATTTAGGTAGGAACAGTTGACTCCTCGCACTGGGTGGAGCATCTCATAATGGGATAATGTAATGTTACCAGTCATTTGGTGAGCCTTAATGGCCCTTTAACAGAAGATATCCCCTGGAAGGAGGATTGCTCCACCTGGTTTTAACAGTTGACCCATTAGCAGAAGGTACCTGCCCCCCTCCCGCCTGGAGTTATGAGGAATGGGTTATACAAGAAATAAAGAAAACATCTCCCCAACCGGTTTCAACAGATGGAAAATAGAATAAACATTTTTGGTTACATATTGCAACCCAAGGCAGATACCACTGGTCACTAATGTCCATCAGGACTCTGAGCCATTGACCACTACTCTCTGGATGTGACTTTCCAGCCAATTTCTTTGCTGCCTAGTGGTCCACCCATCTCTCTGATTGAGAGAGCAAGATGTTGCGGGAGACCATATAAAAGTCTTTAAAGGAGTCCAGATAAATAATATCTGTAGCCCTTCCTTTGTCCACTTATGTAGTCACTCCATCATAGAAAGCCACTGGGTTGGTTGGGTGGGACTTGTCCTTGATGAAGGTGTGCTGGCTGTCCCAAATCACCTCCTGTCCTCCTTGTGCCTTAGCACAACTTCTAGGAGGATCTACTCCATGATGTTCTCAGGCACAGAGGTGAGACAATATAGAGGTTTTTTCTAAAGGTGCTGTGATATTCTGTGTTTATTTTATAGAAATATAGGCTGGACCTTAGCTTTGGGGCATCCTTTTTATTTTGAATTTTTGTGTATGTATGTGTAAGCATGTCAGAGACAATTTCAACCAGTGTTAGCTACTTATTATTACACTTGCACATTTATTTTGCAGTTTCTTGTTTAGGCAGACAGAAATCAGTTTTAGTAGAATTTACCACTCTGGAATTTTCTTCATTATGTAGAAGCTGACAGCAAGAGTAGGAATCTTATTGATGTAAAAAGTGCTAATGAATTATTCATATTTTGGAGGTGCTTTTTAATATCTGAATCCCAGTTTCTCATTTTTTTTCTGCAGACTTAATAGATTATTTGAAAAGTGCTTTCAGAATACTACTTCTACAGTTACATTTCAAATCCTGGTTAGACTTCTTGGAGGCCATGCCCAAAGGTCAATCTGACTAATTCCTTCATTCGTTTTACATACCACATCTCATAACCAAAGAAATAAGTCTTTAAAAATAGAATATGCTTTTTAGAGGCAAGCTGTGTGGGTTTTGCAAAACCTGTTTTTATTAAACTTTAGTTCTCCATCAGGCTTTAAATTTTAGAGTATACAAAAGAAAACTGCAAACACCTAATAAAATGGGCTGTTTCAAATAAGCTTTGCATGTAATTATAGGAGTGCATTCTGTAATTATAGGATTGCATTCTGTTTTCAAATTGAAATGTGTGAAACTTAAGTAGTCTATACTGAATGACTGCTGTAAACATAGTTTACGATTGTACTGCTCTTTATTAGTGATAGGAAAGAAACTGGCAAAACACTGAGGAAACTAAAAGTGTAGCTGTAGAAAATAAAATGGATAACTTTAAAACAATGATATTTGCAGTTCTTTGTGCAGGATACAGATGCTGAGGAAAATAGAATCTTTCTAGGGAAGATGCTTGCCGTCTATATTCTTTCATATTTGTAAGCCTGATGTTGGTACCTACTAGATGCGGTCTGCAGTCCTAATGATAGAATAGTCCAACTGGAAGGGACCTACAGTGGTCGTTGAGTCCAGGGCTGACCACTTCAGGGCTGACCAAAAGTTGAGGCATATTAAGAGTGTTGTCCAATTGCCTCTTGGACACTGGCAGACATGGGGTATTGACCACCTTTCTGGAAGGCCTGTTAATGATTTCGACCACGCTTTTGGCACAGTGTCCCCTCATGTCGATCTGAACACCTCTCTGCCCCTCCCCCGCACTTCCCACCGAGGGTCACAGCTTTGAACCGTTCCCACACGTGCTGGCACTGGGTGTTGGGAAGAAGAGATCAGCACCTGCATCTCTACTTCTTTTTTGCCTAAGTTAAGATTGATTCTTAATCAGTCTTGAGCTGTTTTGAGGAACAGACTTCTGTCTGGTCTTGTTCTGTTCTCTCAAAATCAGGTTAGTATTTTAGCTTGAAAAACCCCAAACTATTTGTATTTGCCATTTGTATCTAGTTTATTTGTAACATATAATACTGTATAGAATGGCATATAATAATATATAATATACTATATTAATAACATATGCTGTCATTGTCTACAATGTAACATTGTAATGTTAATATATATGGATATAGTAAATATAGGTAATATTAAATTATATTATACATGTTATATAAATAATATATAATATAGTTTTTGCAAAGGCTAAAAAACCCAAAATAATTTCAACTGCTCTTTTAAAAACTAAAGTATTAACTAGGCTATATGGTTAAAACATTCTAAAATGTAATTTTAAATTAATAATTTTTTAAGGTTATTGCTTCACTTCCACAAAGTTGTGTGTTGTATTTTTTCCTTTGGCTGCCAACTTTCACACTGCAGCTATGACCATTCCTAGAGGTTTAGAAAAAACTTCTTTCATTTGAAAGCAAATCATATTCACTGAAAAAAAAAAAAGGTATGTTAGTGCCTTGAAATGTTCTGGTTTATTCTTCCCTTCAAAATGTTAGTTTCCACAATATTTATTGAAAAAATAGTAGGTAGTTCAGGAACCTAGATTGCATTAGCCTTTTGGAGAGTCTCTTGGCCTAAGTCATGGCATAAGTGCCTGATTATTTTTTTGAATTGGAATGAACTGCACTCTGCCTTACCATGTGAGGTAGCCTACCCAACCAGTAAAATGGGCACTACATCCATGAGATTTTATAAACTACTTTTTTTTTACATTACTATGTAATATTTAACTAATCTGCCACAGCCAATTAAACTGTCCCTGATATTCACCTAATTTCTGTTGCAGGCAGGTCCTACTGGCACACTGTTACAGGAAATTGAGCAACGTAGGATTTTTCTTTTATCTAGAGACATAGAAATTACAGAAGATCTCTGCAGTAGAAGCATGGTTTGTGTTGATGGCCTTGGAAAAATAATTTTACACAGCTGCCCTGTACCATTTAATATGTCTGTTTGTAGAACAGTGTAATCAGAGTTGATGCAAATATTTGCTACTGCTACTTTTAATTTATATTTAAAGTTTTGTATAATATTCAAATCTCAGATGTAGACATTGTATTTAAAGGACCCCTTTTTCCAGGTTCTTGTATGTATGTAAGCATGCTAGGAAAAACTTTAGATATTAAACACTGATTATCATACTTGCATCTCTTATACTGCTTCAAAAGTTTTCCTTCATCTTTTGTTTTGATATTCTTAACTGTGGGTCATCACAGTCCTTTTGTAAAGATGACAAGACAAGAAGGCTTCTACAAAGCACTGTGTTGATTCAGTTCTAGTTTCTGGACACTTGTTTGGAGTTCTGTCAAGTATGGAATTGACAGAACTTCTGGACCATTGCATGCATAGTAATTTGGTTAAAAAATTAAATACTTCTAAAAAGAAGTATTTACTGTTTAAGTTTTATGAATTTGTATTTATTTTTTTATTTTTTAGGTACATTGAATTTCAGTCCTGATGCTGCTGATTC
The DNA here is from genome assembly GCA_013397395.1 of Sinosuthora webbiana. NCBI lineage: Eukaryota > Metazoa > Chordata > Aves > Passeriformes > Sylviidae > Sinosuthora > Sinosuthora webbiana. The sequence goes on from VXBN01002160.1 coordinate 135,565, forward strand.
CATTCTGGGAGAAAGACAACCTACAGATATAAACTGGGAAAATAAAGATAGAAAAGACTCTAACAGTAATCAGAATAGAAGTAATATACCAATTCCTAGTCTGTCTTCTGAAAGAGGTACAGATTATGAAAGCTCTTCCACAAAGCATCATAGCTTTTGTAATCCAGGAAGTCAGTATGGGAATTCTGAAGAGTTCCACCAATATTTTGGTACCAGTAAAAGTTTGAAGAATCGCAACTTGCAAAGCCAAAGATTGCACAGATTAAGAAATGAGAGCACATGTGCTAGAAATAAGATAAGACAAAATACTACTGATGCTGCTGCAGGTCCAGGAATTTCAGATGCTGCACTAGTACCTGGTAGAAGAGCACCTCCTAGAGGATACAGTGATTTTCTCTCCTCTGAGAGTGACAGGGAAGTACCTAATGTTGATAGCAGAGGGGCAAAACCAAAGAAAACACATCTGATGCATACATCTGGGAGAGGTTTCAGGGAAAAGGGAAAGCAAGTACATGACCGTGAAAAGCGAGTGAGCTCTAAACAGAAAGTAGAGCTGTTTGAAAATTTTCCATCTTTGGATTTGACGCAGTCTGACTCTTCAGAATCATCTGTTGGAAAGGCATTCTGTGATGCACCTTTTGGAAGTGGGGATGAGCAAAAAGGCTACAGTAATGTAAACAAAAGATATCCCCGGAAGCCTGTGTGGAATAAACCCCCAGTAGAAAAGGAGTGTCAGAAAAAACATGATTCTCACCATAGTAAAAATACAAAAGTAAGTAAGAAGTCTTCTGTTGCATATACTCCGAAAGATAAAAATGAAAGGAAGAAAGAACTGGTTGCTCACAAAAATGATGAAAACTTGGCCAGTGAAATCAGACATCAGTTGTCTGAGTCTCTCAGGTTCAATGGAAGAAAGTTTCTGCTAAGGGGGGATCAAGTACCTTCACTTCATTTCAGCTGGACCCAGTACTGGAAAAAGCAAAGTGATGTACCAAAAAACAAAGAAACTCATACAGGTAAGTTTTTGAGACTGTCCTGGATTCCTATATAAAAGATATGATCTTGAATAATTCAAACAGTCTTTGCTTCAGTTCCTGGCTTGAACAGCTGAAGATTATTATTTCACATTAAATTGGTATTGGTTTCAAAGGGTAGAATTAAATGTAAATGTATGGTTTCTCTGTGGGAACATGTTCTGTAAGTTTACTAGAGAAGGACAGATTTTGTTTCATTTTTTTTCTGTTTTGCTACCAAACTGGAAACAATGACCTAGTCAGGTACCATATTAAAACCCATATGTTGTGAGAGTAAAATTCTGAGCATTCTGAACAAGGGACTTGAGAAGGATAATGCTAAAACTGACTTTTGCAGAGTAGCTCTTCTCGTGTTTTATGTACAAGTAGGGAAATGCCAGACAGGGAAACAGTTTTGTACTCATAACTGAGTTTTATTTTCTTTTTTCTGCACCTTTGCTGCCTTAACCTATAAATGAAAACAACACACAGTTCTGAGATAGTATTGTAATATAGAAGGTAATATAAAAGCTGGTCTTTATTGGAGGCCTCTGGGGCACATATGGAAAATGTCCACAAACCACCTCCCCCGCTGGCCAGGGATGCATACAGTTTTATAAGTTTAGTAAATTAGCATGATTGACAAAAATAACCAATTAGGAGCACAAGTGGTGATGCAATTCCCCTGCAGTTCAAGCCCTTTCTAAATCCTTCCCCTTCAGATGGGACTGAACCTTGTTGATGAAAATGTGTCTTGAAGAGCTGTTTTTCAAGCTTGGTTTCTAAGGAGAACCAAGACAAGATAGCATAGGGGGCTTGAAATGTATTTTGTCTTTCTGCCTATTAGGGCAGGGAAAAGTACTGGGAAAACCAGCTATGAATGCAATTATAGGCTACGGAGCTCCAAATATATATGTGAAGAATACAGGGAATATATAAAAGAAAGATAAAAGACATTAGGCATCACCTCAAAAGGCAATTAGAAATAGAGGCAATATCTGGATACTATTTTTGGAAGTTTGAGAATAGAAACATGTGCTCTTGAGAGTGTAAACCTGACCCACAGTTTTTGGCTATTTGAATGAATTTAATGCTGACTCATACCATTTGTTACTGAAAACATTAAGTGGAAATCAGCTGAATCTCTTCAGTGCTATGATACTGGTTGCTCTTTCAACTACAGCTTAGGTAGCTTATTCTTACTGTTTTGCATAAGCACTAAGTATTAAGAGGCTTAAATATTCAGAAGCAGTAAGGAGAAACACCAAGAATTTTATTCATTTGTTTTTTTACAAAGCATCTGAACCTTATCTTCTGCAGCACAGAATGGCCGAGATGGGTAGATTAGTTCCAATTATCTTAACTGTGATACCAAATTTGCTTCTCAGCATCTCTTATTTCACAGCTGAGAAAGTAATAGCATTATCAGGAAGCATAAGATACGTCTGGTTGGAAACTTTCTTCTCTTGGGAGGATCAAGATCTAAATAAATTAATTGTCATGGTCCTGGGTTCTATTTGAATCATAAAATTGAAGATACCTCAATCTTTTTCCCAGCATTGTTATGAAATGAAAAACAGCCCATGCAATAGGCGGGAAAGTTAGTAGTCTTTCCCAGGGAACTTAAGGAACTTCCTCCTCCAAAGCAGTAGTTTATTTGTATGCTTTATTTGGGAGCTTTTTTGGAAACACTGTCCGCCAGTTTTTTTAGCGAACTAGGGTTGTGGGTTTTTTAGCTATTTCTGGGACAGCTACAGTTTCTGAGTGTGGTATAACTTTAGTCTTTTGGAGAAAAGAATTTTTTTTACATGAGAATCTTCCTTTATGGCAGATAATAATTATGGGATAACAAGAAGAAATGACTGTTAATCATAAATGCTGTGGGGCTTGATGCTGGTGGGCTAGAAAACAAGCTTGAAAATCATATGGAGCAGGGCAAACAATGTTAACACTTGCAAGCCATGGGCTTGCTTGCAGTCATATATGGTATGAGCAGATTTTGAATCAACAGTAATTTTTTTCTATTATTTTCCTTTTGTATTTCCTTCATCATGAATTTTAACTTGCCTTGTTGTTGTGAGCTGCTCTAATCACAGAGAAGCTAAGAGAACTCTGTAAATAAAGCTCAGTATACTTGAGTTCAAATGTTGCCAGAAACAAGATTAAAACACAAACAAAGTTAGATGTTGGTACCAAAGAATGATCTATTTTACTTAATAGTAAAAGAGGCAAAGAGAAAGAAAGAGAAAAGAAAGAAACAGAAAAAGGGGGCTGGGAGGGGAGGACAGGGAGACTGACAGACAGATTAAGTAGAAACATATCACCCCTCCATGGGTTCCAATGACATTTTGTTCCCTCCCTCTGGTCTTTTTGGTGGTGAGGGTCCCCTGCTGAAAAGTATGGAATCCAATGGATTGATCATGGGCCAGGTGGTAATGTCCAGATGCCTCCCCTGAGGGGGGCTGGTTTGACCTTGTCACCTGCAAGGCTGTGCATCATGTTGCCTCATGTGCAGTGCTCTTTGATGCAGAGTTTGGGGACCCCTTGGAGTGGGCCTTTGATGGGCCATGACATCCCCTATGCTGTCCCTCACATGAATGTCTGGTAGATGTGGCTTTCCTGCGGTGGGGGGCCCTGCAGTTTGGCAAGTCTGCATGGCGATGGATGTTCGCTGCCTCTGACTAGAGGCTATGCCACACATCCAAAACCTCTCCTGCTCCCCCATTTAGTGTCAGGGTCTGTGCAAGTCTGGCAGCAGATAAACCTGGGGCTATAGCCTCCACCCCGAAGCTTCTGGACATGCCTGCTGTAGATGTGTCGTCTTTCAGTCTTATCCATCCTTTCCCAGATGCATTGAACAACAGTGTTAGTTTCCTTATGTCTATCCCTTAGGCAGTTTAACTCACAGTTGAGGGCCTCAGCACAGGGACTCCTTTCAGGGTACAGTGGTCTTTCATGCAGTTTTTGTTATACAATTTGCTATAATAGGCAAAAGTCCTTCATAAATATGTTTAAGCCATAAACCATAACATTTCAGTCTCTGACACTTGTATTGGCACAGTCTTAAAATTGTACATTTTTTACATTACACCATACACTTGTGGTTAATATAGTTTAAAATCCTGTGGACATTTCTAAGGTGTATTTGGTAGTCTTACCTGCATGGGTGAGAATTAATCTGACAAAAATGAAGCTCTATGTGGTGCCTTTCTTATAGTTGTGCATCAGGCTGTTTTGACTTCAATGTGGGGTTCTTGTTTTATTTTCAAAGTACTTTTTTGTTCATATGTCTCAAAAGACCCTGTACTTTGACTGTTGTTCCCAGTAATTCCACTCCTAAAGCACTCATTTTATAAAGGGTTTATTCCCATAATCCAGGTCCTTCGCTGTTAATGTTTGTAGTGTCATCTCCTGGGAATACTTAAGGATAGAAATTAAGTGCAATTTTGGCAGAGATTTCTGTATTTAAGAGTTTTCATCTTTTTGGTTTAAAGTGTATGCAAAGATGAATTTCCTGTATAAAGTGATGAGTAAAATCTCAAACTTCTGCCAATCTTAAAATTGTTAATTAATTCATAAGAGCAGAGTGTTTGCTGTTTGTCAAAGTGGACTTTACGTTGTCACTTTAGTAGGAATGTTTTACTCCTTCATCCTGGTCTAAAGCTAAAAAAAATCCCTTGCAAGTATCAAACTGGAATCTTCCAGGAGTAAACTAATGCCTTATTTATAGCCACAGAGGTAAAATAAGTTTTGCTATAATTTAAATGAAATCTTGGAATTTAATTTGTGTTTTTTTTTTTTTTTTAATCAGCTAGCTGTTCTTTTATGCCCAAATAATGTATTTTATTTGCAGGGTCATTGATTGAACAGCTGACCACAGAGAAGTATGAGTGCATGGTATGCTGTGAAGTGGTCCGAATAGTGGCCCCAGTGTGGAGCTGTCAAAATTGTTACCATGTATTCCACCTGAACTGCATCAAGAAGTGGGCACGATCACCAGCTTCACAAGCTGAAGGTTGGTGTTTTCTCAAACGCATATTTTATGTATATTCAAAATTATGTATACATATTGTATGTATAATGCATGTTATATATTCTAAAATATATAAAATACTCAAATTCATGTGTTGTTTATGTAGTGAAAACTATTTAGAAATATTGTTTAAGATAACAGTGGGACCCACCTCTGAGGCAGGCAACCAAGTTCATCGTTAAAGGGATCCCTGGGGGTGGATTAAAGCAAAACAACACTAAATAACTGATACAACAACTAATTTTATTAGAACTGCTTTGAAACCCTAAGTGGAAAAAAACTTAATAGATTCAGGAAGGTGTATTGTAGGCATTCGGAAGTGTATAATCACCCTAAGAGAGGAAAATAAGAGAGAGAACAGAGGAAAAGAGAGATCTGTCACCACCCATGGCTCCAGTGAGGGGGGGGCATGGTCTATGGTCGCAATATGCAGCCTGAGTCCATCGGAGATAGGGGCATGCATGTGCATCAAAAGCTGGGGGGGTTATAACCCTGATTCTTCTAGCAAACACTCCAGTACCTCCTCCAGGAAGTATTCTGGGTATGCACAGTCTTCTTTCTGGAAGATTCTGGAAGTCTGGCAGTGTCAAACAGGGGGCTTGAGTGTATGTGTCTGGATGTGCTTGGAAAGCTTTTCTGAGCAAAGGTTCCGACTTCAGAGTTTTCAGCTGTGTGGTTGTGGCTTGCAGTGCAGGAGAGAAATTGCCATAAAAAAACCCTCTTACCCTTCCTCTGTATTCATTGCTTAACAGTGGTTTCTCCTTTAGTTCAAAGTTACTGCTTTTGTTAAACAAGCTAAAACAGCTTGTTTAAGGCAAAATTTAGCCATAAGGTGCAAATGGTTCACTCACTACAAGCAGTAAGCTGTAAACAAGTTTTAAATCAATCTTTTTCTCATGATTCTGTGTATGACTTATATAATCCTCATAACTCAGTTCTTTCCAGAATTAGGTTCTAGCTAAACCTAATTTCCAGATTTGGATACAGAAGATCATTCAATGAAATCAGTGCATCAGGATGCAAAACTCTGTGGCTGTTTTTACGCACCAAGAAATGTCTCATCTCTCATCTGTGCTTTGCTGGGCAGTCAAGTAGAAGATGCACTTCATGCATTAGTTGCATGCTTTGAGTCAACCACTTTTCAGTTTGTTTCTCGGGTAAAATATACTCCTTAAATCCATCTCTCATGCTGTGCAATGAAGGGCAATTCAATGAAAACAGAAAGCTTCAGCCTTTGTCATCAGGCTTAACTGTTTTAGATTCCTTGTATTATACCACATTTTGAAACTCTTAAACCAGTACATTATGAGCTTTGAATCTTTTGATGTAAGCTAAGGTTGAATTGCAGCTACTGCTCAGTTCAGTTGAGTGGTGTGTCTGAAGATGATAATCTTGAAGTAGACCTTTTTTCCTGTACCCTCTGCTTGTTCAGCGTTTGCCATTCTTTGTGTCTTTCTGTATCTCTCTGGGCAGACTGAGGAAATACAATGTCACCTAGTTCCAAATGTTTGACAGAAGTTCTTACAGACTGTAAATCTTGTGCAAGAGAGAGATTGGTTGCAAAGTTCTTTTTACAGAAGATGCAGACTTCTAGGGAGGGCTGGTGGTGAGCCACAGTTCTCATTTGGCACGTTTATTTCAAAGGGACTAGAGGTACTACTTTACCCTGAGGTGGGCACAAGGGAGAAATGCAACATTCTCTGGAGGTTAAAAACCAAACTTTATTGGGGAACTTTATAAGCCAAACTGAGAGTAACTGTTGGGTGACTCATCTTTTTTGGAGTTGAATGAACTCCCTGGAACAGCTTGCTCCTTGAGGAAAGAATAGCTGCGTGCTTAGGGGGGCTTTTGTCTTTCAAGACAGTAACCTTAGATGCTTGAATCCTGAAAGCATTTAAAATAGCAAAATTTTGGGCCATTTGCTTTTTGTGTAAGCATTTGTGGACTAAGTATGTTACTATATTCTGCATATGAGAGAACTAGAGCTAATTATTAACTGAAATTAAAGGTTGTGGCCTCAGTAGAACTGATACCATTCCTCCAATAAAGACACCGGTACGTATTTCTTGGCCTGGAAGGCTCTGCTACCCCATCGTGTATAGATTTTGTACTTCAGAGTGCATTTGTTTTACCATAGGTTGTTTCAGTATATGTTCTACATTTCAGGCTTTGGATAATGAGGAATTCACTGGAATCCTGGCAGTTAATATTGTCTGCTGTAGGAGAAAAAAAGACCCTGTAATCCACCTAACTCCATAATTTTCTAGGCTTTGGAAGGGGAAAAAAATGTTGTTTTTTGTATTTTTGGACACTGTTTCCTTTGATTCTGCAAATGTTACAATGAATTCCAAAAAATCTTATCTAGTTCAGCCACCAAACTCTTCACTGGTATGTTTCACTTCCAGCCTATTTTGCTAATAAGATGAGTTTTAAATGTTCATTTTATGTTTTTGCAGCAACTGAGTGTGACTTGATTTGAAGGACAGGTGTCTGCCAAGGAAAGCGGGAACCTCCCTTGGAATGGAAAATAAGACCCTCTTCCCTCCAAATTATTTGTAACTTTGAAATTAAGGGAATTTCAGGCAAAGGTACAGAGCAAGGAATAACAGTTATTTATACTAGTGTATAAAGGCAAACAAGCAACCACAATGGCAGCAACTACGAACAGAACCAGAAACCCAGTGACAGCTTTCTCTCGGCTGCAGGCACTTTCCCCTTTGGTGTAGTTACTGTCACAGCCGGCAGGGGCGCTGGTGGCTCTAACCAGATAGGGCAGGTGCGATGATTCCCCCGCGGTGGCAGGGGGCGCTGTGGTGCAAGTTCAGCCACATTTCCCTCACGTGGTAACGGTGGGCCGGCTGGGGGCTGTAGCAGGAACCTCAGAGCAGCATGTGGGGTGGCAGAAGCAAGCACACCCCCTGGAGTGGCAAACAAAATGTAACAGAAAATTTCACAGCATTCATAGGGGCCACAGGGATTGTGTGGGCATAGGGTGCTGGCTTGGTGTGTAGCAAAAAAGCCCGATGCAGTGGCAGAAAGCAGTGGGGCTGGGCAGAGGCAACTGGACTTCTTAGAACTGGGACATGCAGCCAGGGAGACGCACCTTTGGGGAATGGGGAGGGGGTCAGGGTCCCGGATTTTCCTCTGAGGCACTAAATAGATGGTGAGGGTCCTTTCCAATCAGATGTTAATAAGTTCCCAGTTTAATGGCTGAGCAAAAGCTCACCCACAGTAAGGAAGAAGCAGTGCAGGGCTGGGCACTGCAGTGGCAGTGAATTTTCCGCATGTTCAGCAGCAGCTCAACTGCTCTCATTGGATGCCAAGAGTGAGAGAGAGCTAGGGGCTAAACCAAGCCCCTCAGCCCCCAGCAAAAATATTGCAGTATCTCTGCCCTTGCCAAGAGATAGCCCCTCAGGTAGCCGCACCCTTCCCCCACCTTGGCCATTTCTTTTGTCTCTCTTAAGTACCAGTTGTTATTTTCTCTTAGCAGCAAATGGGACAAAAATCCATGAGAGAAGGAAAAGAAAAAAAAAAGAAAAATCATAACCTCCAACAGTGTTTCAGTGAGAATGGCCCTCTATTATAGGGCCTTGTAGTAGGTCTAAGCTCTGTGATTCATAGTAGAAGGCTGAACGTGTGTGCAATTTTTTGTGATCAGAGAAATCCTGAATACTTGGATGAAGTAGATAACATCCCTCATGAAGCTCTCATATAGTTCCATCTTCCAGCACAATAGTGACTTGTGTCTGTTACGAGAGAAAAGTGGGTATGGATCCTTTGGAGACAAAGCACAATGCTCAGCAAGGGGAAGCTTTGGCATTAATGAAAGCAAGGCATTACCAGGATGGAAGCCCTGGGACACCGACACTAATTAAACGTTGGGACACTGTGCAACAGAACACTTAGTGGAAGTGAAAAACAGGAGTGTACAGCTCTCCTTTTTAATTTGTGCTTATTAATGCATTGTGCGTATGTTTTGCTCATATGGAACTCACTTAATGCAGGTGTTGTTTGAATTTTGAGATCCACAGCGGGCCATCAGATTGGCATCGATGGCAAAGGTGGGTGCAGTTGAAAAGGAAAGTGAAGTGTTCTGGATTACTATGTTAGTGTGATAAAACATGCTTAAGGCTCTACTTTCTTGGATGGGAAGAAGCAATGAACTATCTTAGGTCTAAATTTCTACATTCCAGAAACTAGTTCTAGGACTAGGTTACTGTAACAAAGTCTTCTCACACTCTACAGTATCTCTCTTCTCAGCTATATTGAAGATGTCTTCCCTCAGAAGACTTTTTTGCCTTCTATTGTCTTTACAGTCACCTGAAAAATGACAGCTGCTTTGGCCAAGGCAAGTGAAAGTCTCCTGATTATCTGTGGGGAGTCATACAGCATTGCTCTCTTCTTGGTCTGCTTGCTCTGGTGTGTTAAGGAACCTTCCCAGTCTTCTCATTCACAAGACCCTCTAGCAGTTACACTTTCAACACCATGTTGAGACTGTTATAAACGAAGGAGCCAATTTAATAATTAAAGAAAATTTATTAAATACTCAAAACATAAGTTTTGGAAAAGTCACAAGCGACGCAGTGCCGAGCCAGGTGATCAGCACTGGGTGAACAAGATTTGAGCTCTAGAGCTTCAAACGTCCAAGGTTCACGAATTCTGCTTTTGCAGGGTCCTGTTTTATACTTTTTTTCTGCTGAGCCGGGGCGGGGTTCTTCTCACTCCTTTGTTGCTCTTATCCTTTTAGCATATTCATGTATTTTCTTTTCTTGCTGCTGGTCTGATGAAAAGTTTTCCCAGAATGGGTGAATAATACTTAAATTTCTTACTGGAATTCTGTTTGGGAATGAACATTTTTGGTGACGAATATTATCGTAAGTGCATATCAAATGCATATCACTGGGGCCTTGTCAGATGAAGAAATCCTTTGAAATCAACATTTTTGGTATCTGGAATCAACTTGCTTTGGTATATGCATTTCTCTTCCCTTATCATGCAATGCAAACTGCTTTTCCCCCTCACCAGCATTGATTATACGAATGCTGTAGTTTTTAATTCTTTTGGACGAATTATTTTGTAACACATATTACAAGACCAAAGCTCCTTCACCGTGGACAGCTGCAGTGAGCCAGTGGGTGCTTTGCTTGACTCCCTGCTGTGCTGAAAATCATGCTGTGGAAAGCCAGTATCCATAAAGGAGACAAAGGAGTCATGCAACTTTATTCAAGTGAAACAAGAGAGTGTCTACTAGGCCATACCCCTTGTGGGGCCTCTTGAGTTTTTGGAGGATGTAGCCTCCTTTTATCTTAAATTTCCAGCTGCATGTTGCCCTCTTCCTTTCCCCATTGGGTTGAGGTACTAGGAAGGTACAGATGTCCCAAACTGCCTACTAAATATTCCCCCTTGAACATGTATAGTCCCCCCCACCCCCATCACATTGTCTGGCCATTGAAACTAGCTGTAAGCCCATCCTAGGTGGAGAAGCTAGTATTCATAAGTGTATTAAGCCTGTGCATTTTCCCCCAAAGTTCAGAAGTTCAAGCTGTGCTTGACTCTGCAACAAACTTGTGCGGCTTGATGTTAGTAATGACCCCCACACCCATTCTTCCAGAACCTGATTGGTCCTTTCAGATGAAGTAATTTGTAAAGACATTAATACCCATTTCTTGTATCATTAGGTTTGTAATGACCCCCCACCCATTCTTCCAGACAGAGTCATTTGTGAAGACATTAACACACATTTTTCCCATATTTATTTCTACAACGCAGTAGCACTCAGAACTAGAGAATGGATTTTTATTGTATCTTAGAGATGTCCTGGTCAGGAGGAGAAGCTCTACTGGGCATCACTTTGCCATCATGTGGAAAGATTCTTTCCTGTAAGGAAGCAAATATTTTACTAACATTTTTTATTATGTCTTGAAGGAATGTGACCTTAAGGTATCGCATAGCTAAGGTCAATCTGACAAAAATACCTGCATTGCACACAAGATCTTTGTTTATAAAGGGGAAATTGTTGCTGCTTGCCCCCTTCCTTCTTCTATTTCTTTTTAAAAATGATGTTTAAGTGGCGTTCAACTTGTACCCTTAAATTGATAGAACAAACATTTAAGAAATGTTGTCCCTTCTTTGTAGAGAAGATAGTTCTACTGGTATTTTCATTTTGACTGGAAGAATTGGAGATATGAGGTATTACAACTGTCTCTTTCTATTCTGCCCTTGGGCTCCACTTCCAAGTGTACCAGATCTGTACCTGTCCAGTACTGGCCCCACCACTGCATTTCTAAAGTTCTGAGTTTCAGTGGTCAGAATAGAAGTTACCAACAATTTTGGTAAGTAGTTTTAAGTAAGGAATCTTTTTATCCCAGAAGGAAGGAGAGGATAGCAATTACTAAAACAATCTCTAGTAAAAGGGAATGAGGTGTCTTGATTCTGATTATACGGCTGTCCTTTTGGTGTCTTTGGTTGGAGTTCTGCCTACTTCACTTCTGTTCATGAGAAGATTCATGAAAGCGGAATGTTCTTTCAATAGGATCATCCTCATTCTCATGTAACCTCTTTCTTTAGTAATCAGGATTTGTGAGGAGTGCTTACAGGACAACTTCTTACAAATGTGTATGTCAGTAGTCATCCTACCATCATTCCTACTGAAATAGCACATGAATCCTGGAACAAAACTTTTATTACTTCTAATTTTGGAGGAAGGCAACCATGCATGTCCCTTGTGGGTAAACAGATTTTAATGTGCTTTGAGGAAAGATAATCAATGACAATGAAGAAGAAAGTATATCTTGCAAGGCTGTTTTAATAGGTTCCTATTTTTTGGGGACCTTCGCTATACTCTAGAGAAACTATTGCTTGTGGAGGAGCAGGTGTCCAGCTCCAGGGGAGTTGTTGATAGGAGAGGTCTTCTGCTGGCCTCCTGAAGCTTTCAGGGTAGACTTACCTTCACAGTTTTTGAAAACATAACATGGAATAAGAATGAAAGAAATTGTTAATGCAGTAATAAAGTATAATGTACTGTGCTATACTGTAATCTCATAAGGAATCCCATAGTATTTATTATACTGGCTTTAGGAGGAGCCACATAATGTGCTTACAGTTTTGTCAGCAAATATGCCTTTTAGTTGTCTACTGCCAGTTTTTGCTTGTAACTTTCAACAGCTCTCTGAGTTGCTCTTTCTGAGATCCTTCAGTTTCTAGTAGTCAAAAGAAAAAAGTCTTGGTCAGGAAATGCAGATTGGTCTTGACCATGATTATGAGAGTATATGCCTTGTGCCACTGTCCTAGAGCTGCTCAGCCCATAATTGTACAGATCTCTGCAGCAGTCCTGGTGGCACGGTAATATGAGCTGGGATAAAGAGGGATATGAGTAGGCATGAAGTATTGGATAGAACAGACATGTGTTAGATTTGCATTTCTAGGCATTCAAGGCAGTTTGTGATTTGGATAATTTCAATTTATGAAAATAATTTCCATTGTACATTATGGTGGGTAACGTAAGTTGTTCAATCCAATTGAAGGTGAACCGAGGTGTTTCTCTTGTTGCGCTGCAGTTGTCTTGTCATAGGTAGAGTTTCCTGTTTGCAATCCCCTCTGCTTTTGTAGCATGAAATTATCGTGAATCTTGGTCAGATTTCTTAGTAGCGAAGAATAGTTCTAAAATCAGAATTTTATTATTTTACCAGCACTGAACTGATTAAGATAAGAGAGACAGAAAATGTTAAACAGTTTTTTTCTTTTTAATATCTATATATAGATATAAAAACTTATCTCTCTTGTCTATGACCTCTTTTGTGGTGAGTGGTGCTCTCAGACTCATATTCTTAATAGCAAGATGTGTACTGAATTGGGCAAGTCTTCATTAATGTTCGCTTTTCTTCCACTTTACTGTTCTTCCTTTACTGCTAACCAGCACCCTCTGAAATACAGAAACAAGAAAACTACTATTTAATAAAATAACAACTTGAAGAATAATGTTCTACTCAATATCTAGGTATTATCAACTGTAAATGAATAAATTAGATTATTCTGTTTTTTATAACACTGTTTTATTCTGTATGTGAGACAACACTAAATTGGTATTCTACAAAACACATAAATTCATGAGAGGATAGTGAAAAGGAAAGTACAGGTGGTGTTTTGTGTGAGGTAATTATGCTTTCCTCACCAATTTCCCTCTCTTAACACTTTTTTCCTCACAGCTTTAGGCATGGTGAAGACTGTCTGTATTCTAGCTGTATGTCTTATAACAGGGCATATGATAATAGAAAAATTGGAAGTTTAAAATTTGGCTTTGCTTCAGTAAAAAAGTTGTAGCCTGTTGAAATGAAATACCACAGCTGTGTTGATGTCAGTACTGTATAAAATGTATTTTTATTCATGTGCTTTCTCACCACTTCCGAGTAAGTGAAAAAATTAATTTATTTGGAACTGTGGTAAGAAACAAAGTATAAGAACTTATTCTAGGCTTGCAGATTAGGTCTTTTCTTTACTCCAAGTTCTTTTTATCTTTTTTTTTTTTATCAACAGATGGCAATAGTGGTTGGAGATGTCCGGCTTGTCAGAATGCTTCTGTGCAGGTTCCTAAAACTTACACTTGTTTCTGTGGTGAGTTTCTCACTTTCTTTTGCAAAGAAAAACGGTTTTGTCATTTTGATTCTTTTTTGGTAATATGAATTTCAGTATTGGTGCTTGTTTGCTTACATGCCTGAAACTCAATTTAAAAAAAAAAAAAGTTATTGACACTGGAAGGTGGCTGCACAGAGAATCATATGTATGCCGCTTGAAAAATAAAAAGAAAATACTAAGTCCCAAGTGGTAAATATTTTCATATCATTATGTAAAAATAGTGATATTTATGGAATGATAAATGATAGATTTTGGCTGATATCTTGTGAGCTTTCCTTTTGTAGAAGGAATGGAATAATCTGCGTGTGTTACATCTTTCTTTGTGGCAAGACACACTAAAGTGATACACAACTTAAGGATACAACTACCTAAACCTTTAAATTGATTTAGCAATTTTGTGATTTATGTTGTTCAGGGACACATGGAGGTTAAATAGGAAAAAATATTCAGGCTTTTCAGACCTGTGTGTAGATATGTTTTTAATAAAAATGGTAAATGGCATGAGTGCAGCACTCACCAAGCCATAAATGTAAAACAAAAAGGAGAAATTAATTACATTACTTAATTGCACAGATGTGATAAGTTTTGTTTGGAATCTATGCTTCTGTGATCTGTATTGTTTTCACATAGCTTTCTCTTCCTTAAATCAGAGTCACTGGAAATTTTCACCTCACTTTCTAGAAAACAGAATGTTCTGAAGTTGAGACAGAAACTTGTAGCAATGGGGAACAAAGGCACAGACACCCTTGCATGCAAAGGCAATCTTCTTATTGTAGAAAACACCTTTCTTATATACTTTTAGTTTCCACCAGACATATCCAAAACTTACAGAAGAGCACCCAATGGCTGCTCAGCTGCAGTGCTGCTGTCCACTATCTCACCCCCCAGTCACCTTCCTGCTCAGATTCTGTCCATGGGTCTTTCCCCACAACTGCTTTTCATCCCCCAACTGACCTCTAACTGCTTAGCCCGCAGCTGTGCCTTCCTCCAGGGCTTTCTGGTAAACATAACCATTAATAACTAATAATTATAACCCCATATCCCATAGAAACTGTGCAGTAAACTTGCCCTAAAGAAGCTAGATTTGCTAAAATAGGCGAGTTTTATCTTTTTATTTGGATGTGTCAGTCAATCAGTTAGAAACAATGCAATTCAGTTAAGACAGTTTTTGTATGACAGTGTGTGAAATCTTATGGATATAAGGGTAATAATTCAGTTATTAAGGATAATAATTCAGTCAGTTAGAATTAATTAATCATGAATGAAAATTAGACCAAATGAAAATTAGATTTTTTTATGACAGACATCTGTCTGTTAAATAGGGAAGAAATTTTCCTGAGCCTAAGGACTGTTTCATGGTTTAGAAGATCTACAGTAAGAACCTTAAATTGTCTGTGGAATTGACAATTCCACAGGTGCTTGCAGAGCACCTTCTGAAGCTAAAGAGTTTAATCTTCTATAGATAATTTTACATTAATTATATATAATTTGGACATCATCAGTCACTTCTGCAAAGCTGTTTTCTATTGATGTAAAGTACTAACTATGTGCTGTGTGGTTAAATGTGGTTTTCTTTTCACCCTTTCATCCATGAGGAAATTCCTAGCTTATTTTTCTTCTGAAGCTTCAGATTTTTGGGACTTTCCTAGGCATTTAATTAGTTTAATTGAAACTCAGGTGAATAAATGCTATCTGTAGTGTTTATTAATATTTTCCTAACTTAATATTGGTAGAATATACAAAGGTATATTAAAAAAATAAAATTATGTAACTGTGTCACCAAAAGTACATTTTCTTGTTGCTTTTGATTGTCACAACTTAAATTTGTAACATTGGCTCAGTTGCTTCACTGTTAATTTAATTCCTCTCTTGCAGAACGCCAAGAGAGTGTTAATGATGGTGATTAACCTTAACCCTGATGACCATCTCATGCACTTAGAGCTGTGAAATTTCATGATAATATCTCAGATTAATAAAAATGCAGTTTAGTGCTTATCTGAAATACAGGATACTTGAAGCTAACATACTTCTTGTTTAAGACTTCTGCTTCATTCATCAAAATTCATCAACTTCTAATATTTAGATTAACATAGAATCTGCTTCTTTTTATAGAAGTGACTTTCATAATTTGCCCCCTCATTTAATTCTGCATTCCCCATGACCATACTTGGTAGATCTTACTTTCTGGGGTTGGTATCTTTTTACTTGGTTCCTTTTTTTTTTCTTCCCTGCTGCATTGAGACAACAAGGGAATTTCACTCTTCAGTTTTCTTAGCTACTGTGTAGCTTGACCAACTACAGGGGGCTTTGCTTTTTCATGTATTTTATCAGTTTAATTTAATTTATCAGCTGTCTCCATGTCTGCTGATTGAGAGTGCAGAAAGAAAGACTATTCTGGAAGTTGCTACTCCAACAGTACTTTATTTTAAAGAAGTTGAGTATGTATCAGTACAGAAAAACATAAACATTTGTGTAATTTTTTTTGTCGAAGAAGACTACCTGCCAGTATTTAAAACAATGCTTTTTCTCTTTGGTATATTTTTCACAAATTCAGTCTGGTATTCAAAGCAGTAAGTATCTTTTTGTCTTTGACATGATTTAGGTAAGGTGCACAATCCGGAATGGAACAGAAATGAAATCCCACATAGCTGTGGGGAACTTTGTGGAAAGAGGAGGCAGTGTTTGGACTGTCCACATCTTTGTAACATGTAAGTAATGGTTTATCATACAAACATTGAAATGATTTAGAGAAAATTTCTAAAGACTGTATCTGCTTATTTTTTGACTCCAGAATATGCCTGGAGATTTAGAACCTATAGAGGTTTATAGTTCAGCTGAAACCTGAAAGAAATGAAAAGCCTGAAAGCTCTTTGTGTTGGTGTGTCTAAAGTGAGTTCATATGAGAGTATGAACACGAGGTCTACAGTGGTTGTAGCAACATTTCTATTATGTTACAGAAACTGAACCAGCTATCTGACTTGGTTTCAAGAATTTCCATTGAAGTAGAGAAATAAGTGTCTGAAAGTAACTCTGAACATGTCCAGTGGTCCACCAGATTTTTTAGGTGCTGTTATTCATGTAAAAGTGTTTGAATATCTTAATCTGAGATCAGTGCTACTTGTTTAAACGAAAGACCACTTCACCACTTCTTTCCTCTGCTTTTTTTTTTTTTAAGCTTGTACCCTGTTGAGGATTAAAGGGCATTTGTATTTCTTTATTTTTTAAGACCATCAGATAATTTAACCAGAATCCCTCATGGAGATTTTTATCAGTATATGTAACTCAGAGAAGAGAGACGAAGGAGGGCACCTCTGTTTTCTATTTTGAATGCTTTACATTCGATTTTATTTTTTTAGTAGTGTGGTAGCATTGCTAAGATTAACACCATTACGTGATCTTTTTCAATGTATGGATATGCTTACTAGTAAAAAACATAAGTGATATGTTGTTCCTATTGTATCTAGCTTCAATTTCCATAGAAGTTGATCCTTAACATCTGTTCATGTTTTTGGTCTTGGAAATTTTTGATAGAACCAGTTGTTTCTGCTTTTGGTACACAGTCAAAAACTTCAGTCATTCCAACAAATAGATTGTTGTCTGACACTTTTTCCAAGATTTGCTAAAACTTGGAACTTTACTAGAACTTTACTCTAAACTTTGTATTTAATGTGTTCTGTTTCAAATACATTTCAACATTTTATTGAATGTCAGAATAATTCTTTAATACATCTTTCCCACACATAAAAATGTTCTATTAGATTTCTTTTTGATTTTAGATTTAATTTATATTTATGCATCGTGTATTTATGCACACAGGTTTGCATTTTATTTAAGTATCATAGCTGCTTTCTTAATTTATAGAATCATGCTAGATCAGATTAACTTTTCTCTCTATTAATGTAAATTTTAGTATCTGGACTTTCTTTATAGATCTTTGGTGCTGTAATGTTTTCTACAGCAGTAGAAGTTTCTTTTTTGCTCTGTTACAGTATCTAGTATTTTCACTGTCAGGGAAATGGAAGTTTAATTTTTCCTTTGTCTAGATATATCTATCTTCACAACTTTTATTGTGTGTAGTAAAGCATCCCCCACCCCCAAGTAGGCATCTCTGTATAAGGAAAGTTTCAGTTTACCTTTAGACATTTTAGGAAGTTTTACTAGCAAGTTCTGTGCCTTTCTCATTGTAATTTGCTCAGTGCCAAGAGAGAAGCACATGTTGGATCTTGTCACTGTTCCTCAAATCCTGTACCTCTCCCTATTGGCAGCAAGCCAAATTGTCCCTCCTAAAGCATTAAGTATTCATGAAGGAGCACAAAAGAACTAAGGGGCTTTTTAGAGTGTTTCTAGCAGGATGTCTGAAGTTTTCTTGAGCATCTCTGCATGGCTTTTCTTTGTTTTCTGTAACGTTTGTTATTTTTCATTTATTAAACCGTTTACTTTACAAAACACGTCTGAAGAACAGTCTCACCAAAATTATTTTAAGCCCATCTGTAATGGCTGGACCCTCAGAGATTGATACGTTTACATGTATCATTTATCAGGTACACATAACACTCTGGCCACGTGTTAAACTGTATCACTGGTACACCAGTTCTCTAGAGCAGCAGCAGTAAATTGTAATATAATCCTCCATACTAATAAAAGATAATGAAGTTTCAGTTAAAAAATCCATTCACCAACAGTTATTACTGAAGTCTTCAGCCTGTCTTTTTGAGTTTAATTTGCAACACTGTCAAGTCATTTAATTTAGCTTTTTGCTTTATCCCCTAAATCAGGACTAAAACTCTAAAGGTATCACCCATCTTTATCACCTAAGGATATTTTCTGCACTTCCTGTGCATGTCTCTGTGCTGAATGAAATTTGAATTTCAATCTTAATTGTTGATGTATGGATCAAGTATATCTTAGAAGTGTAGCCATACTGTAGCTTCTGTGTAAACTAAATTGCACCAGAGACTTTTGCCTGTGTATCTGTAGGGATGTGTAAAGAATACGTATTTCAAAAGTCAGAAGTTTGATCTCAAAGCATTATTTTTTGCATTACTAAAATTTTTCTGCTCATATTAACAAGAGGTCAGAAAGCTGTCTCAGAAACACACATTGTCAAAACTTTGAGATGTCTGAAAATTAAGTGTGTGATACTGTTCTAACAAAAGGAATCTTGCTGTAAGACTGCAGTCTACTTTTACCAGTGTTTACAACTTTAAAGTATTTGTGATCAATATAAATTCCTGTTGTGTGATACAGTATCATCAGAAAGTGCCAGGAGTGGGGTTATGGAAGAATCTTAACATTGCTTGTATATGAGAGTGTTGAGAGAAATAATATACCAGGTAAAAAAGTTAACATGATAAGACTTATGAAGATGATGTGCCTTCTCACTTTTCCAAGTTATGACCTAGATAATAGTATTTTGAATTTATATCTGCTTTAATCTGGCTCCTAAGTTCATAAGTTGGCACCCAGCCTTTAGAATCCTACATGGATCTTTCAGAATCAAAGTCAAGACAGTGAAATATATGGTGCAATCCTTTTTGTAAAAGGTTTTCTTGTAAGATAGGTTTTCTTGTATGTTGCAGAATGCTTGTTAATTCTCATTGTCTCAAGTTCTACAATACAGTTTTAATTAGTTTAGTGGTTTTGCTTTCTTCCTGCTTTACTGTGTATCCATCCAGTTTTTCTTTTTTTCTCCATTTCTGCCTGCTCTGGTGCTTTTTCAGCTCTTCACTGTGTCATAAAACTGACCTATCAAAAGACGGAGGGCTATGGTGGTTTTGGTTGTTCTTTGGATTTATTTTATGTGATAGGGGATTTTTCATTGTTTTGAATTGGATTGTTGTGTAATTGTTTGGCTTTACTGTTAGAGCTGGCATAGGTTGAGTGATAGATGAGGCCTTTATTGTCAACTGGGAGGCGTGGTAGAGGAAGAAAGGAAACCGGATCACTGTTGGCAAGCTGGAGGCATGACTCAATGATATTGTGTATGACTGTAGTAAGTGGTGTACCAATTAGTACTTGTATAATTACTGTCCTCGAGGAGTTTAGTAGTTACCATGTAACTGGGTAGTCTGTGTTTATGGGGCTTTCTGATGTTTCTGGGTTCTTTCTTTCTCTTTTGGCTAGGATGTCTGTGCTGGTCAGTCCTGGCCGATAATAATTGCTCCCAATGAGAGCTGCTGTTTTTGCAAATGAAGGTAACTGGGAGCTGGCTAAGGAGAGTGCAGACAAGATAGTTAAGTATAATTTCACAAACCTGGACTTGTCTGTACCCAACTAAGGTCTTACATGCAGGTAGGGAACATGTAGTGTTTCTTGAAGTAGGAGGTAAGATCTGATATATAAAGAACTGGAATTGATGACATTCACAGGAAATTGCCTTTGATAATAATAAAAAAACTGAGGCAGACTTGCTGTGTCTCCCATGTGTTACCTTACAGGAAGAGGAGCAACACCTCTTACTGGTGGCACTAGAAGTGTTGTGTTCAAAGATAAAACCACCAGCTCAAAATAAGAAATTCATAGAGAAGTTTTTATCTCTGTGGTGCTTAAGATCACCAAAGAAATAAATATGTTAATGGTTTGGACATAAGATGATTGTTTTGGCTTTTATCAGTGATGAACAGAGTTGAGGTATGTTTGCTGGTGAAATGCAAAATATCAAATGTGTCAGTCGTAGACTTGATTTGTTAGTAGTACTGTTGATTTGACAGCAGCAGGAATACAGTTTTTCCTTCAACATTATTGGTCTTTGAGACTGATGCAATTGTAATAATCAAATACTTTTTTCTTGTGTTAAGACTGCTTTCACACCCTGCAGGAGTGAGTGTAGGAGTCCTGTATAATGTTCTGATAATGTGCTGAGGTTGGATTGTGTCTCTGGGGGTGTAATAAAGCTAAAGTTAACTTCGCTTTTTTCCTAAGTCTGTGCCACCCAGGACCTTGCCCTTCGTGCCCAGCCTTTGTGACAAAAACATGTGAATGTGGACAAACAAGGTAAGAATGCTTCTTCATGCAAACAAAAGTTTAGTTACTATAAACAAGCAGTTTAAACAGTTTAAAATTTTATATACTATTTTTTCTTTCTTACAGTTTATTAAAAATATGCTGAACCAAGTTTAGTCTGAGCTGTAACTTTTTATTTGTGGTTTAAATGATTTGGAGAATTTTATATTTTGAAAACATGCACTTAGTTTTAACTTTTCAAGAAAGTAAAAATAACAAAAAAAGACTTGTCAATTTATGATACATGTAGCTGAATTGTCTGAGCAGTCTGTGAGTTGATTCGATTTTGAAATCCCATACTAGTATTTATTCATTTTATTTGCTAGAATACCCAGAAAATTTAGTAGAAAAAGGTTCACATCTTTTCTGTCTTAATGAAATGAGGTCTTTAATGACTTAATTCAGAAATAGTAATTTCAAAAATAATGTGCTTTTCTTAGAAACTGTACAGAGAAATCTATAGTGTATTACAGACTTAAAAGCTATTTTTTCCTTGCATGTTTGGTACATATAGTGTCATTGCCAATAGCAATATGGTACTACCTATACTATGAATGATCTCTCATAACCAGTTGGCCTGAGTTTTTACAATCTCTTTTCCTAGTTACCTAGAACTGATTCTGTGTAATAAATTGTTTGAGCTTGTTTACAGAACCGAAACATAAACCAATTTCAGTGTTTCAGAGCAAGATTTCATTCTTGCTCTGGAAAAAAGATTTTCCAGATTTTTACAATTATTTCTCAGAGTTTGAATCTAATACTACACAATTTTAATTTCTCAGAAGAAAGTACTGCAATTTCTGTGGCAGTATTTGTAGATAAAAACACTTAGTCTTCAGCAGAAAAATGGATTGCTTGCAGATTACTGAATTTTATCTTCCGTTGTAATACTGCCTCCTTTTATTGTTTAGGGGGGTTGTTTTTTTTTGTTTGGATTCTGTTTTGTTGTTGTTTTTCTGATGCCTTCTGTCACTTAAAAGTTTAATAGATGCAACAATGTTATTTTTTTTCCCAGATGTTAGCTACTTCACCAGATTGCTGATTTTTGTAATAGTACATTTGATGCTTAAAACTTGCTTCAAAATAGCATTTAATTTGTACTGTATCAGCATCCAGGATGTATGGCATGGCATCACAAGCTTTAGGATGTTTTAAAATTACTATTTCAAGTACACATTTTACAGCCACTGTATAAGCCATCCAGAGTTTAAAAAATAGGAGAATTGAGTTCTGTCCTATTTTTTGACAATTTAATTAAGAACTCTTATTTTCATAGACATCTGATTCACTGTTAAGGCGCTATTCCTATCTTCGTTGTGTTTAATGGATTTAGGATTCTTTAAGTCTTCAGAAGGATGTCTGTATTGGAAATATCTGCTTTTCTGACAATGCATGTATGAGTTCATACATTAGATTCAAGTTTTAGTGTCATCTTGCATTGTTTTCCCCCGTTTTCTTCACAAAAAATTTTAGTAAACTCAAACTGTGATAGGTGTTTTACTTCAGTGAGGTGAAAGAGGGGAAGCAAAGGAAAAAATAGGGATGTTATATCCTAAAAACTTCCATTAATAAATTATGCTGCCTTTTGAAATTTTTGGCATTTTACTGAAAGTGTATTTCTGTTTTTATTAAATACTGTATAGATGTCAAGGTAGCTGACAGTCTGTGGTGTCATTTTTCTACAGTCATTCAGTTCGCTGTGGCCAGTCAACCAAAATTCATTGTTCTAATGTATGTGGAAATACTTTAAACTGTGGAAAGCACAGCTGTACTCAGGTGTGCCATGCAGGAAAGTGTTCACCTTGCCAGTTAACAGTACAGCAAGGTAAGTACTGAAATGCTTTACAGATATGCACCCTATAAAATGAAAACAAGATGGTGGAAAAGATCAGTACCAAGAGGCAAGTGCTAGTTTTTATTTAACACAACCACAATCTATCGTTGGAATCCTGCCATGATGATTAGGCTGTTGGAGCATGTGCCTTTTAGGACAGGCTGGTGATACTGGGCTTCCTTAGCTTGAGAGGGCTGAGTAGTGGCCTTTCAGTACCTAATAAGTACTTTAAGAAGACAGAGATGGGCTATGCATGTGTGAAGGATGAGAGACAATGAGCTTAAATTCCTTGTAACTAGCTGTAAGGGAAACGTCTTTTCTTGGGGTTTTCAAGATCAGCTGAATAAAACACTTGAGTAATGTGGTCTGATCTCATTGCTGACTGTGCTTTTAGGTAAGGGTTTGGACTAACTAATGCTTTCTTATCTGAATTGTCCTCTGAATTGTCCTCTGATGTTGTTTCATCTAGTTTACTAATAGTTTACTAATAAGAATTAATTAGATAGTACATGGAAGAAAAATAGGAAAAGGTATAGGAAAGCACATTTCAACAAGCTTCTCATGATTTTTGTTAAAATTCTCTAAACTTAGTCTTGAATGGAAATTAAATTAACAAGTATCTGTGCCAGTATATAAATAACTTCATAGAACAGTTCATACAGGGAATTGCAAGTTAATTTTCTCAACTTTCAAGGTAATAATTATCTTCTTATATATACTGCTTTACTAAATAAACTTGTTGTGCACATAGCACCACTTTATCAAAACAAGTAAGGCTGGAATTCCAACTTCTGTAGGACAGAAAACTTTCATTGATGAAATAAATCTAAAGAGGAGCAACTTCTTTATCCTTCTAAAAATTGACTGTAACATTTTTTTCACTTTTTACCTTTTTATATTTACTGGAGATGTTTTGTCACTGATATTCTTTTGTGTTGTTTTCTGTGGAATATTGCCTTCTTTCAGTGTGTTACTGTGGAAGCAACTTAAAAGAAGTATTGTGTGGATCAAAGGAAGAATTCTCTGACGGTTTTGGGAGTTTCTCATGTCAGAATATATGTGGCAAGTAAGATCACTATAACATAGGCTTTTAAAAAGAAAAAGGTCATTCTATTCACAATGACTCATTGTGATACTCTTAGGTATTTCCCCTTTTAATTTTTTCTTGCTTTCTATTGTGTTTCTTTGATTTTTCTTCCCAGAAAATTAAACTGTGGGAGGCACAACTGTAAGCAAATATGCCATCCTCAGCCTTGCCAGCTCTGTCCACGACTTCCACAGGTTGTATATCGTTGTCCCTGTGGTCAGACTCCTCTCAGCAAGTTACTGGAACTAGGATGTGTTGAACGCAAAATTTGCACAGATCCTATCCCATCGTGTGGAAAAACGTGTGGCAAACCTCTTTCTTGTGGTAGCTATGGTAATTAAAAATTTCTGTTTCAAAGTATTTGAGGTATAGTATAGTGTCACTGAAAAGTCAGGAGAATAGAACTTCTTAACACCAATGCAGCATTAAGAAGCAGGTATTCTTTATTGTGGCGACAGCTGCAGGGGGGATAGCTTCACGTAACGTGCATTCTGATTATCTGCAAATACATTGCTTATATACCTTAATTACATACATATGCTTCACAATTTGTAGAAATCTAATACATATTATAATTGCACATTACCATAAAACTCTCCTCCTGGCTCAGTCTTTTTATGGTCTTGTTTTGGCTGTGTTTGCATTCCTAAGCCAGATGTACTCTCTTCCTCAGTCCCTTTATCTTCCCTGTGGCTTTGCTGTGGAAGCAGGGCACACCTGTTTCTTTGTTAGAAGTACACAGACAGTCTTTATTCTTAGGATAACCTTTTGATATCAAGAGTTTTGAAAACAAAACAAAAAGTGGTCTTTAAATGTTTAATTTCAAGAAATAAATATTTTATTAGCGATTTTGAGTTTTAACCAAAGTGAGTGTAAAAACCACTGCAGAGGCTGCAGTCTGGCTGTGTGTTCATAATAATGCTTTAAAATAAGGAAATAAAACCCAGCTGTGCAAAAACTTAGTATTGTTGACCAGTGATGCTCCTAATAAATATGAAGGTCCAGGTCATAGAAATTTTTTATTCTTAATATTTGTATTTTCATTTTGCTAGAGTTCGTTCATACATGTGAAAGCCTTTGCCATGAAGGAGACTGTAGACCATGTTCTCACACATCAAATATTTATTGTAGGTGTGGCTTCAAAAAAAAGGTGAGTGCGTAACCATGGAAACAGGTAATCTTTGCTGCTTTTTAAAGCTGGGGAGAAAAAGGAGCTGAAGAAGCATAAAGAAGTGCTCTGCTCCTTAGTTGCAAGAACCTATGTTGTATTCTAACTGATAGATGGTATCTCATTTATACTGTGAAGTGGTAACATGCTTTTTACTATGACAGCAATTTTTAAAGTATTTTGGCAGAGTTTGAACAGAGTTCTATTAGTGTAAACAGTCTGCAAAATCCTATATTATTCTAGAGTATTTTTGTAGCATGAGGAATTGGTAATGTTGCCACGAGTAAACTGGGAGAAGAAAGGCAGCAATTAAAACTTTATAGTATTAGCTTGTAGTCTCCTTGTAGAAGTTTTTGTAGAGACTATGTTGTTACTGCTTCCTGTTCTTTTTACATTTATCTCGTGATCCTACAGATCCTCAGCTATTTTTATTTAGTAATTATTATATTTTAAAACTATGCTACTTTCTGTAATCATAGATTTGAAATTTTTAGGCTACTATCACAGCTTTGATGACTTTTCTGACCTGTTATATATCATCTGCAAGTAGACGTGGCTTTTGAATATATGTCTGTAGGTGCACAGAAATGACTGAGAGTTTGCTAGGGGTTGGAACAGTTTTCTCCTACAAGTTTGCTCAAGGTAGTTATGGGGTAGAAGGCTTTAGATTGCATTTTGAATCCTGAAATAAAGTACTGAGGTTTTGGGTTTAGTTTATGAAGTTTCTCACACACCAGAAAGATGCTGCTTTAAAAAGAGGGAACTACAGTGATAATTTAAATCAATTATGAAAAATATGATACTCAGAAATGACAGTTTAGAATATAAAGTTGTGGTGAATGTTTCAAATGTCAGCAACATTATTTTCATCCATCACATTTTATTTTCATGTTGAGGTCTTCAGGTATAACTTTGTAGATCATAACATTTGGCTTCTTCCTTTCTTCTGTCAGACTTGCATTTTTGGGACAATTGGTCAAAGCACAAATTTATGCAGTTTTGTCATTATTCTCTGGGAGAGCTTTGTTATTTTCCATTACGCAGATTTCTGGTTTCTTTGGACAAGCCTGATTCTCTCAGTGACACTTAATTCTGCTGAATTAAGTAGAGAATACAAAACTGCATTTTTTAAAAAAAATTGGTCTTGAATCTTTAAGGAACAAATATTGTGTTAAAAGATTTGAGGATTTTTTTTTCCAGTTTTTATTTCCTATTTTGTATACATCTGTGTTATAGACATGGAAACTGAGTGTGCTTCCTCTTTCATGTAACCAAGTGTTTTCTAGATAAGTATGTTTCAGTTGTTTCATCTATTTTAGTCTATCGGCTCCCTGTTTGTTTCCTAGGAAATCCCATGTGCTCTTCTCAGAAATAAAGGTACAAGATTATGATAAATACATAATGTAGAATTGTTTAGAAATTATCACAGCTCATGCTAATTTGGGGTTTGACTGGCAAAGTTGGCAAACAGATGATCTGTTCTGCATCTTTTATCTGTACTTCTATGCCAGGTTGGTTATTTCAGCTGCTTGTTTGTGGTACTGGTCATTCTGCTATGTTTGGGAAAAGGTTTGAAATAAACTTCTTCAGTTTTCATTCATCTTTTACATAAGGAAAGACTTCTTCACATTTGATCTCAAAGATTTCAGACAATGTCTGTTTTATTTTGGACAGTTTCTTACGCCACCTGCCATATTCAATAGGTTGCCATCCCCCTCCTGCTCCCCCGTCATTCTGTATAACTTTTGGTCAACTTGCGCATCTCAGATTCAGTGTAATAGTTTTGCTCTGATCTTGCCTATGTTTCTGGGGATATACAAGCTTTGATTCTGCTTCACTTTGTATGGTGCTGATCTTTGTAGCTGGTCTTTGCATCTGACCATGGCAGAGAGTTCCATTTGATGCTTCTTGGTATTTTGGATGTAACGTCTCAAAATTCCCCTCAGTGAAATCTTTACTTTGATTTATCTCTGTCTACTGAGGTATTTATTTACAAGATATATAAGGAAGTAATATGGATGTTTTCTAATATGAGCTTTTGTCTATGAAGACTTTGCTCATATGGAATCATAGTGGAATCATATGGAATCCAGAAGTGATTCCCTTTTGTTAGCTGTGTATAGTAATAAGGATATTCTTTGCTAGCAGAAGTTTAATGACCATATAGCAGTGGTTGTTTTTAGCTGAACTTTTACTGCCCCACCAATTTAAGCAGTCTGAAATTGGATGTTTGTACTTCAGTATATCAGACTATCAGAATATCCTGTTTTGTTTGTTCTATTGTATGGAGCTTATGGTGTGAAGGTTAAGGGGAAATAAATTAGCTTCATGTATTCTGCTTTTCAAAATCCTTTTGAATTGGGGTTTCTTTAAAGAAAGGCAAGTGCCTGCATGGGGATAATTGTGAGGGAGAACAAGTGATTTAAAAGTTTGCTTGTTGGCTTATCCTGTGTTAGTTTCTCCTAGACCATGCCCTGCAACAGCCTTAGCATAATACTGTGATTGCAGGTTTTATTCTCAGCATACACAAAGATAACACAAAGACCTAAAGGTTAGGACTTTGGGGGGCTTTTTCTGTTTTTTTTTTTGATAGCTGCTATTACATTCATGTGTGACAAGCGATGCAACAAGAAGAGATCATGTGGACGACACAAGTGTAATGAAGTTTGCTGTGTGGTAAGTGTACCTGTGGTTTTATAAAATTGTTTGATGTGGTGTGTTTATGTTAACAGTCTTTTTTTCTTTTTTATCTTTCCATTTTTGTGCATCTTCATTCTCTATTTGCTGTGTGGTCATGCTCAAAAAGTCTGTGTGTGTGCATGTATTTTGCAAGTTTTGTTTTCTAGGTATCATTTTAAATGTAAAACCACATTTCAGGCTAAATGCAGTTAAATCAGTGTAAAGGTGCTTTTTTTGTCAATGCAGAGAGAATGGAGAGGGAAAGCATGTTACTTAATAGGAGAAGTATAAACCTTGTAGCTGTGTCTGTAACAGAAGTCTTAACAGAATTTGCTTTAAAATTTGTGTATCCATATAGTGATGGAAAAACTGTATTAATTTGGCCTAAGCTAAATTAAATAGGCCACTGTACAGTTTTGTCAATCTATTATTAGAAGTGGATTGGAACCTCAAAAAGAAGAAAATAACCAATAAGGTTTATAGTTCAGTTCTGCTTTTTCTTTTTTGCCATCTCTTAGGACACAGAACATAAGTGCTCTTTGGTTTGTGGTCGTAAACTCAACTGTGGGCTTCATAGATGTGAAGAACCCTGTCATCGGGGTAGTTGTCAAACATGCTGGCAAACAAGTGAGTTATGTGCAAAAATACATAATTGTTATTTATTCTAGGAATACATTAATGTCTCTGTCTGACCAGTTAATGTAATCTATTTCACACTTGTGACAAGGAGAAAGACAGGTGATGTAGATTGTAAAGATACTGTTTACAGCTCGAAGTGCCTTAGCTGCAGTAGTTCATATGTCTCTCTTGTATTATATGCACATGGACATAGTCAAAGACCTCCGTTTCATGGAAACATCATGGAAGAGGTGCTAGAGCCTTTCAAGCTTACTGTGCTTGAAATAGCATTGCAGTTTGTCTTAATAGCCTGTGAATATGACGTGCATGTTGACTGCATTTCTCATTAGAAAAATAAATATTTCTGTGTCTAAATATTTTTCTTGACAAAGCAAAATAGTAATCTTAATGTCTCAGAGGTCCTGTTAGTAACTTTTGGTGTAGTCGAGTCAGAATGCACAGATTTTTCTGAGCAGTTGTTTTTCTTCACTGAATTCCGTAAGTTTATTATTAAAGGTCATTAAACTTCTCCACATTACTGCAGTATTTTTGAGGATTGTATTTCACTGTCAGATTAAAGGAGACCTAAGGATTGCCTCCATTGTTGAATGGGATGCCTCCATTGTAAATTGCTCCACTGTTGAATGTGATACAATCTAGAGGTCAGTCTTCCCTGCTGAATTTTTTCTGAATACAGGAAAAAGCAGTTATGTACTTCAGGAACCAGATGATGGTGATGATTATTATTATTATTATGGTAGCTTGACTTAATCCTCTGTTTCCCTGAAGTTTACCATTCTGAATCTGTCCAGAGGTAAATCAACTAAGATTCTTCAAAGATTTCTTACCTGCTTTCTGTGGATGCTGCTTGTTGAGATTTCAGAGGCATACATTGTATGATTCATTATGATTCTGACCCTGTAGTTGATGGTGAGTCCTTCTCAGCACTCAGAAAGCCATTTACTCTCATTCACCTGTCTAGTCAGCACTTTGTAGTTGGTTTATATCAGCCGTGGTATCAAATGCCATGGTATTGTCAGCTTTAAGTAATTTACCTACTCATTAGATTGGATTTCTTGCCCCTGCTTTCATCTCCGCTACTGTTTTTGCTAGGAATGGTGAGGACTGACCAAGGTGCAATACTAGAGGGCATCTACACCTCTGTGTGCTTCCCAGATACTTTACTTTCCCAGTGTAATTTCCTCAGTGCTGATAAGTGTGGTGCCTTTCTGTGCTGGGGTCTCTTTATGCATACACAGTCTACTTCAAGACAGGAATTCATCTCTTGGGGGAAAATTAATAATGTCAGCATTAGAGACAGTGCGATAAAAAAAAAGAAGTTTCCAGATACTGTATTTATGCCCTTTGGATCAGACCTCTCTGCACTGTCCCCGTTATCCTGATTAGTGAAAGTAAGGGACTTCTCATTGTAAGATTCTTCACTTACTATGTTTCATCAATGGTAAGCAACAATGTAGCTGTCTAACATTCAGGTCTTCCAAAGACCTTGGTGTCTAGTCTTTCATCTTCCTGGACTAAGGAAGATCTGTAGCTTTGGAGCGCAGTGTGTTATAGGTTGTTTCAAGACCTGTAGTGAGAGACAGCAAAGCACTATTCTTTCCCATGCTTCCTTTCTACAAGAAGTCCATGGACATTCTGAGTATTTTCTGCTTTGGCTTTCTACTTCTTTCTTCTAACCTATAACATTTTGTTCTCCCTAGCATTCCTAAATTTGCTGTAATTTATTGTAATTTAGTCTCTTTAGACAGAAATTGCAGTTCTTTTTACTATCTGCTGTACTTCAAGATTCTTGGGCAAATGAGTAGGATCTGGCCTGAGATTTAACTGATGGAAGAGATCGTTAAAAATAACCAGACTTGATAAATTTCTGAATGTAACAACAAACATTGAAAAGCTGAAAAAAGTTTCAGATAGGAAATTTCGGATCTGTTACTCACCTGTAAGGGTGAGAGAGGTCTGAGCTTCAAAAGTAGTTGGAGAAGTGAGGTATAGGGAACCTTTTTAGAAGTGGAATTTCTCAAGGCCAACAGAACTCTGGTAGTTGGGTAATGCTGGTATAACCACACTAATAATAGCAGAAATAGCAGATTTGGGTACAGATGTAGCTGAATGGGGCCAGTGGCCACTGGCTGGGTTTGCATCCAGGTTTTGGAAGCAAGGGGCTACAGAATTGGCTTCTGTGTGCAGCTGTTAGAAGCTTTCCCAGTGTCCAGCAGAGTCAATGCCAGCTGGTTTTAAGATGGCTCCACCACTGGCCAAGGTTAAGCCCATCAGGAATAGCAGTAACATCTCCGTGATAATGTATTTAAGAAGTAAAAAAAGGTATTGAACAGATGTTATTGCAGCCAGAGAGGAGAGGAGGCAGCTATGCAGACACTTAAGATCAGTGAAAAAGGAGGAGGAGGAGGTGCTCAGGTGCTGAAGCAGAGCAGCTGTTGGGGAAGAAAGACCATGGTGAAGCAGCTGTGCCCCTGCAGCCAGTGGAGGTCAACAGGAATACAGAGATCCACCTGCAGCCCACAGGGGAGCCCCACCCTGGAGTAGGTGGATGCTTGAGAGAGGCTGTGAACTGGTGGGAGTCCTGTGCTGGAACAAGCTTTGTGCAGGGACCTACAGACCTGTGGAGAGAGGAGCTTGCACTAAAACAGGTTTCCTGGTAGGACCTCTGACTCTCTCGGGAAACCCACATTGGAGCAGGCTTTGCCTGTGGAACAGTGACCTACACTGGAGCAGTTCGTGGAGAATTGTTGCATGTGGGATGGACTTATGTTGGAGAAGTTAATGGAGAGCTCCCTGTGGGAGGGACCCAGCTCTGGAGCAGGGAAGGACTCTTTTTCCCCGAGCAGGAGCAGGAACAACATGTAATCAACTGCACCATTCCCTGACCCTTGCACCACTGAGGGGCAGGACGTAGAGCCTGAGAGAGGGGTAGGGGTGGGGGAAAAGTTTTTTTAAGATTTGTTTTACTTCCTCGTATTCTGAGTTTAGAAATAAGCTCAGTTGTCCCCAAGCCGTGTCTGTGTTTTGCCCGTGATACTATTTGATGAGGGACCTGTCCTGGTCTTTATCTCAAGTTACTATATTTTCTTTCCCCTGTCTGTGGAAGGGAGTCATCAAGCAGCTTTGGTGAGTGCAGGGCATCCAGCCAGGTTCAAGTCACTTTAATGGGTAAAAAATTACTTTGTTAGATTTTTTGGGAAGAATCAAGGTGGATGCATGGACAAATGGAATGAAGGCAAAATAAAAAGACACCATTTGCACAAATGAAACTGTTGGTCAACTTACTTACCTGATAGAGATCTGTGCACCTCATGTCCACTGTCTGTCCTGTCATAGTTAAGAGATAACATCTTTCAGTGCAGTCTCATTCCCTGTTCAGTATGTCAGAGTTCTTGAGTGCCAGCAGCTGGAGGCTTGGCTGCATGTCATGGGAGCACATAGTCTTTATGCTAGCAACTGAGAGACCAGATTGATATATCCTGTGTGCAAACAGCTGGAGAACGTGATCTTAAGTTATAAGGACCCCTTGATCTGGGTGCCAGCACATGGAAGGTTGAGGGTTTGTGTGCAATTTTCTAACAAGTTTGGTTCAAAGGTGGATTGAATAGCTAATAGGAGGAGGTCTGCCTCTGGAAATACCCAAGGTTTCAGCCAGTGCCTAGGAAAGGAGTCTGTCCAGGCATGGGTGTTAGATGGAGTGCTAGTATTTCAGATTCATGAATGTGGTGTGCATGTGACTTCAGAGTGAATTCTGTGTGTGTGTGTCTTCACTAATAAGCTTTAGTCCTGAAGAGCTGAAGAGAAGGAAGAGGACTTAGCTATTAGTATTCCTCTTGAATTGTTACTCAGTTGGCTTTGTGTTAGTCTGTGTATCTGGTCTTGTAATTGCCATGTATGTATTGTGTATCTTGTCTCTCTGGAATGTGTGTTCAGTCCTGCCCTAGGCTGGACCTGCATATTGATCAGTAGCCATCAGTATCTACAGAAGTGGGACAGAAGGAACATTTAGGTGTTTTGGGTTTAACAGGTTTTTCTTTGGTAGACTAGGAAGGAAGAATCCTGTGATTCCAGAGTTAGTCAGAGAACATGCTGAATTCAGACACTTCCTTAACACACTCATCTCCTCTTTGGTTAGAATGGTTGTTTTGTATTTCTGTTGCCCCTTTATTCTCTTACTTCCTCTATCATTTTCCTTTGTTTTCCCTAATCCACTGCCTCTTTATTCATTTATAGGCCAATCATATTCTCTTTTTGTTCTCAGATCTCCTGTATGATGTCAAATGTTTTCTTAGGATTCTGTTTTTCTAGGCATTTATCTGTTTGAACTGTAATTTGCATTCCAGTCAGTCTGCCAGGCATTTTGTAGTCTGAAAAAAGCAGTGAATTGTATTAATTTTTGTGCAGTATTTTCATTGGGGTGGTGTATGTAAGTACTTCTATTACTTTATCACTGATCTTTGGATCTTATAAGAGTTTAAAACTTGTTTCCCAAAGACGGAAGATAAAAAAACGTTCTCAGAATAAAATGGGTACTGTCTGAGACAGAGAACTTCCAAAACATACAGAGTTGGGTTTGAAGTATTTGGACAGGTTCATAAGATGCCTTTGAGGATCCATATAATAACAAATACCATAAAGAAGACTTGCTGTCTTTTGGTTATTTTCTTTGGAATCTTTGTAGTACTATATTCAGGGCTTGGCAAAATGACAAAATCTAAACAGTGGTCTGAAAAAGTGATGTCAGGAAATTTGGAACACAAAATTTCGGTGGTGGGCCTTCTGGAAGAGAATTCAAGAGATACCTCCTGTTTTTAAAGTGAAAGGTAGAACAGTAAAGCTTTCAACTTGCCATGAGCATTTTGCTTGCTCCGGTTCAAAATACTGATGTGAAAGAACCACTCTATAAGCAAAGCATAATTTCCAACCAAGTCATCATAGTCTAGTTTTCTTGTAGGAGCCATGAAAGCTAATAAATTCACTAATTTCAAATATTAGCGTTTAATATTAAAAAAGTGAAACTGGAGTAAAACATTTGTATGTTACAAAAAGGCTTCTCATAGAGGAAACATACAAATTGATGTAGCCATTAAGAATATATTTGACTTTTTTTTTTCAGGCTTTGATGAGTTAACTTGTTATTGTGGTGAATCTGTGATTTACCCCCCTGTACCTTGTGGCACTCAGCCACCAGAGTGTAAAAAAACGTGCACCAGGCCACATGACTGTGATCATCCAGGTAAGTGAGGCCATTCAGTTTTGATTGGTTTTTTTTTGCGTTTTGTTATTTGTTTGGGGTTTCTTATTGGTTGGTTTTGTTGTGTGGTTGGTTTATTTTTTCTAATTTGGGGTTCTTTTAATCAAAATGTAGAAAAGTGTACATACCTCTATTTGAATATATATATGTAAGGTCTACACTTAAAAACCACCCAGCTAAAAACATTCAATGAATACTACTAGTGGTACTTCTCACTGGTAAAAGCACTGGCGTTTTTTCTTATTAGTCACAACACATTAAATGCTGTGTTCCAAAGATCAAGTGCTCTATTGAAACAGTAGGATAATCAAGTGAACAGTTATTTTCTATGTTCCTTGGAATTACATTGGCTGATCACAAAATAAATAGCATGGGTCAAACAGTTTCTGACAAATTCTGCCAGAGAGTATAACT
Source organism: Sinosuthora webbiana (assembly GCA_013397395.1). Classification (NCBI taxonomy): domain Eukaryota; kingdom Metazoa; phylum Chordata; class Aves; order Passeriformes; family Sylviidae; genus Sinosuthora; species Sinosuthora webbiana. The sequence continues at coordinate 169,319 of VXBN01002160.1, forward strand.
CTACTCACAAGTTATAATATTACCTGCTATTTAATTTAGAGCATATAGGGAACATTCACATAAACACTTGGCATCGTAATTGTTAAAGAACACATTATTCTTTTATGACGCATCATTTTTCCCATAAATTGTGTAGTTTTGAAATGCCCACTCATGTTTTATAGTCTTTACTGTCTGCTTTAATGCATTCAACTGAAGTATGCTAATAAAACTGTTACAACTTTTATATTTCTCTGACTGCAGTGTACCATTCATGTCATAGTGAGGAGAAATGTCCCCCCTGTACCTATCTCACTCAGAAATGGTGTATGGGCAAGCATGAAGTAAGTCTGGACAATTAATGTTTTTGAATACTAAGCATTTTTTTAGGACTGTATGCTTAGATTTTTGTGTCTTCTTTGAAATGGAATATGTTACTGGAGTTGGAGTTTAATGTGATTAAATTGGAGAAGTATATAATTTATTCGCTATGCATTCAAACCAACTGCTGTATTGGACTATATTATAAAACAAAACTCATTCTTTGACCTAAGATCTTTTAGTATTAAGATTCTTATGTGGACAGAGCCAACATGTCCATGTAAGTTGGACAGTAAACTTATGTGAACAGTAAAAGCACTTTAAGATTTCCCTTGATAATTTTTACTGTTAGTTGTCATCTTCCTTTCCTCTTTCAGCTGCGAAGCAATATTCCTTGTCATCTCACTGACATTTCCTGTGGACTTCGCTGCAATCAAATGTTAAAATGTGGAATGCACAAATGTAAAAGAATCTGTCATAAAGGAGAGTGTCTTATAGATGAAGAGTGTAAACAGCCATGTATTATTCCAAGGCTATATTGTAATCATCCATGTATGGCTCCATGTCATCCTTCTTCACCCTGTCCAACAACATCCTGCTCTGCAAAGGTTAGATACCCAAAGAAAATTCACTGCAAAGTAACAGGTGAATTGTATGGTTTAACTATCGGCCAGTAACAGTTGTGACGTTTGTATATTGATAGCATGCCATTTTTTTTTAAACCTAAAATACTGATTTTTTTAAAAACAAAACTATTCATCACTTCTAGTTAGCCATTATTCCACTAAAAGGGACTTCTAAAATGAATAAATTTATATCCTTCACACCCCTCCGTGGCCATAAAAAAAACAAAAATTTAAAAGCTGCTCACTTGTGTCATACGGCAGGTTGATCTTCAGTGTGAATGTGGAAGAAGAAAGGAGAGTATGATTTGCTCAGAAGCATCCAATACATATCAAAGGTTGGTACGGTAATAATTCTTTCAATTCCTTACTGGACTTGCTGCTTCATGGTTTGATTAAATTTCAGATTTGACTAAATAGATTTAGTTCACAAGGTTTTTCATGTTTTTTTTATACTTTGACATATGGTGGTTTTGGCGGGTGTTTTGGTATTTCCCTGACCTTTCATACCAGCTGTGCTGTAGTAGAACACATTTATTCTTTACTGTTGTTAGTCTAACTATGGTGGTGTGTCCAAGCTTGACTCTCCCATATGTGGAACTCTATTTTACCTACACAGAGCAATTAGGTACAGACAAATTTGTCAAGTCCAGGTACAGGCTCCTGAGTTTAGGTAATTGCAGTCCACGTGCAACTTGCTGTCCAAGTTTCCAATCATGTGTGATGTAACCTAGTCAGTAGAGTTGATGGATGCTAAAGAGTGATTTGAAGTAATTCCGAAATAGCTAAATTTAGGTAGGAGAGCTTTGGCATCTAAATCTTGGGTTTTAATATGGAAACTGAGCCCTACCCAACTCTATTTATTGCAACATTCTCCAAATCTTATGTCTAAACTTAATTTTCTCTCTCAGAGAGAGCAAGGAATGGACATAGGAAAAGAAGAAAAGTGGGGCTTTGGAACTTCTGAAACAAATATAGCAAAAGAGTAATAATAATAATAAATTTAAAAGATCTTATACTGAGGCTGTGATTGAAAGGGAATAAAAAAAGTTAATCTAGAGAGTTGGTATGTGATTGGAGTTCTGCTCTGTATCCTAGTTGTGGGGCGACCAAAGTCTGAGATTCTTCTTGTCTTTCAAAGAAAGCTTCTTAATGATGATTTTATTTGGAAATGGTATCTGTTTTTATTCTAGCCCAGCTTAGGGTATGCTGCTTGGTTTCTGCTGAACACTGTCCATATTCAAGTTCTGACAGAAGATAGCTTATCTTAGGTACTTAATATTACCTAATGAATATTAGGAGAAAAATGTGCTAATTAGAAACAATTAAGAACAGTTGTAGTCAATACTAAGTTGAATGCAAGATACATGTACAGAGGTTTGGTATTTTCATCACTATGAATACAAATCAGAAGACTGGCTCAACTTTGAAATACCAGTTTAAATTGACAAATACTTGCACTAATGGAAAGTTCAGAAGATAACATACAAGTCCAGACTTTTGAAGGCTGTTATTTCTCTGCTGTTCTATAGCTCAGGCAGTGTGAAAACATTCATGCAAGGAAAATGGTTCTTTGAAGCCAATGAGAGTTCTTGCATGTGTAAGGTGAATACATATATATTGATTTCTCTAATCAGAGCCCAAATCGAGAGCAAGAAACTGTTCCGTTTAAAGCAAGTGTTTATATCAGTTAAAATACATTCATATGTGCTTACAAATTTCTCTTGACTCGTGATAGTGATGTGCCAGCTAAGTTTGATAACTGCAACAGTTCAGGTGCCTGAAAGATTATTCTGATTTTGTGGAGACAAGTTTGCGGTTTTTTCCTACCTATCACCAAACCAAAACAACGACAACTATAAACAAAAAAAAAAAACACAACAAAGTAAAGGTCAGCAAATTAGGGGAATATCCAAATTTTCTCAGAAATTTTAGAGAAATGATGAAACAGCTTTGGGCTTTGTCAGTGAATGTTTGTGAAAGAGTCCCCAAGGGAACAGGAAATATCTGTGCTGCTATATCTGTACATATGGCACAAATGATGATGTCATACCATCTAATGTCCTATTACCTAGCCTTTGGCATCAACTGATCAATATGAAGTGCCTCTCAGTGATTTTTTTTGTTTCATGAAGTATGATTAGCCTCTTTCCTGATAGGTGGTTGGTTCTTTGAATGTGATGAAAAACATAAAGAAATAAACATATAGAAACAAACATATTCTTTATTCTGAATGTAACAGAAAATATAGTTCAAGAAGATAAATTTTGTATGTGGGATATTTCCATTAAAAATTCCTATATATTTTAGTTATACAAATTTTACCAAGCAAAGGAGACTGGGAAGACTTGTTAAAGGGAATTAGGAAGAATTTTTATAAGGAAGATAGTAATGATCTCAGTAGACATTTTGTCCTTTTCTTGTGGGTTGTATTAACCATATTTTCCAAGCAAATTTCTGAGTACTTTATAAATTCACTTTACATATTTTAGTTGCACACAGTTAATGAAGAATCAGATAAAATGATAATTAAAGCTATATGGTCAGCTGTAGTTTGTATAATTAGCAAGTGAGGGGGTAGAGTATTTGCCTTACATAATTTCAACTTGCATAAGAAGCATGTCCATTTGTTAGTTTTACTCCTAGTTGAGGGAGATGAGAGTAAACTCTTGATTTGCATAACTAAATTAGACTCCTGAAACTTGGTGATGTACAATTAGAATTCCATTCTGTAATCTAATGGGAAAATGATCAGCCTGTCTTACTTCTTCCACCTAGAGGTTAAATCTGTACTCTTGTATACATAAACTTTTCAGAAGTTTGTGTTGCCTCAAATGAAATCTACCACTCTTTTTTTCAGAATAGCTGCTATATCTATAGCAACTAAGCTAACAGATCTACAGCTTGGGGATTCAGTGGAAATCAGTAGGCTTATTACGAAAAAAGAAATGAAGCAGGCCAGGTAAGGAGATACATGTAGTAACGTATTTGAAGCCTTTGTGCATACCTGAAGCACAGGTGATATGCAAAATATATAAATATGATGGTAAGTAAATACTTACAGTCTTCCTATGCAGCCTGACTCTACTTCAGGAATACTGCTAAAAGAGTATTTTGCAGTTCCGTGGTGGTTCATGGTTTTGCTTTCATGTAGAATGAGTTCTCTGCCATTGGTTTGTTGTTATAAATAAGTGTGGAACAATACAACTGTGGTTTCAGAGTTTTTTTCTGCTCAGCCAACTCATTGGAGTGCCTTTGGATTTTTTTCAGATTTCTAGACAGGACAGTAGACTTTATCTTCTGTTTCAGCAATCTAGTGTTCCTTTCTGTATTATTGATAGGCCATATTTTCTCCTAGTCATCGTCTTACTATTTACAATATTTTGTATTACCCTTTTTTGAAATTTTCATATTTGTATTTCAGTTTGATCAGTGCTTTGGTGTTGTCATCCTGGCTGGCACCACAAACCTGATTTTAATTTTGTGACATAAGTTTTCCTGATGTTCCTTAGGATTGAAATAGCTTGTCCTTTTACTTTTGGTATAATTTCTTTATGAAGTTGTCAGCTTTCTCCAACATCCTTCTGTCAAACTTGACTTACTGAAGTCTTTGCCTTTGAAGTCCCTAATCTCTGATTTTATTTTATTTCTATTACCATGTCTACTTTTTAAAATATTGAATTTGATTATTTCAGAGTCAGTCTATTATGTGTGTTAAAATCTAATATTCCTTTGTATTGTGTAAAGTCAAAATAATGACCTTTCCCATATAATTGCTTCATGACTTCCTCTATCAAAAACTAGTGCCAGCATGCTTAAGAACTTTTGCTGTTGTGTTGTAGTCACTAACACATATCTTTCTGTGGACAGACACTGCCCTTTCCTTGAACAGTTGAAATTACCGGAGATGACTTTCCTTTGTACAAGTCTTTTTTAATATGATATCTAAACTGGGGTAGGTAGCCTTTATTCAAGGACTGTCAGAGGAAGTATTCTCCCTTCTCTCTTTTTGTCTACTGAATACTAGGGCAGGGGGGAAGGAGATGGTGGTACATAAAGTATTTAGTCTGAAATTTCTAGTTTATTGTTAAACTCCGGTATTTTCAAGATAATGTACAAATCTGCTTCATTCAATTACAATAACAGAATGGTTTCTGCAAGCTGTAGGGATTTTCTTTCTTTGTTTCACTCTCCTGTCCTGTTTGTAGACATTGTATACTTTAGCTTAGACTTCTTATTAGAGCTTGGGATTTTTCTTGACAAATTTGGTCAGACCTAGAGTAGCTTCTCTAAATTGGCTACATTCCTCTTTTAGTGGAGGAGAAAATAGTTCTTCAAGCAAATGACTTTAAACAGTACCAGGTTGATCTTAAGAGGGCAAGTATGTTAGCTTTCTTCTGTCTCCTTCAAAAAAACCATCAGAAGTTCTGGATCTCGGAACTGTTTGTCTCCAAAGATAATACATGCCACTGAATAAACCAGTTTGAAGCAGTTTCTCTTGTAGTTTTGTTTTGGTTTTTTGTTGTTGTTATTTTGGTTTTGTTTTTTGTTTCCTGTTTTTATTGTGGTTTTGTTTTGTTTTTTTTTTTTAATGTAAGGAACTATTGTCAAGAAAATTAATTAACTTACGCGTCTGGGGAAAGAAGTTTGGAAGAACTGCCACTGACATTCTGGGGAACTCCTGATTCTGCTCCAACATTTTAATCCCTCAAAATAAAATTATGAAATACCTTTCAAAGATGAGACAGAAAACTAAAATTCATAACTCTGCTGACACTAGAAATTAGAGGTTCAGTTGACATACTGATGTTTATGGTTCATCGTAATCCTTCATACACGTGTCTTTTTCCTCGCTAATAATTTTTTCTGATTCATAGGAGGTGACACCTTCCATTGCTGATTTCCAGTCCTTCTTAGCATCCCCTCTATGCTCCTATCAACTTCATTCTTCTCTCAAATGATAAAATTTATCAATATAACATGTAGTTCAGAAGCTTTTTTCCTCAGTTCCTGTATGACTTTGGTAACTGCTGCTCCTGTTCAAGACCTAGAGAAGGGATTGGGTGCTCAAAAATCTTTGATTGTTGCTTGTTTATTTTTAGCTCTGTCTGTTCTAATACATTAAAATATTCTCACACAGTCTTGTTACTTCTTTAGACTGTGATAATGTGACACCAACAAGCTACAGCTTGAAAAGTATGAGTAGCAGCAGTGATTCTAACTGTAATTTTTTTTCATAATTCAGGTTGCAATGTGACGAAGAATGCTTAGCTCTTCAGAGGAACAGGTGGGAAATTAACTTGCTTACTTTTTTTTTTAACGGAAGTAGTCTGGGTTTGGAAAGTTAATGCTGCGTGGAGGAGAAATCTATTACTTCATGACCTAGAGAAAAGATAAATGTGGAGATGGTTCCTGTTACAAAGATCTATATAGAGTGATCAGAAATCTTGCTAGAATATTCTAGATCTAAATGAGTAGTTTCAAATGTACAGACCATATCTTTTGCAAGCTATTAATTTGTATTAGTAACATGTAACTTTATTCTTCGATGACATGTGTGGAAGGTTGGGGGGATTTATATGAGGGGTGGGGTTTTGTTTGCTTATGTTTTTGTTATATTTTGGGGTTATATTTTTATTTTTTTCCTTCCACCCTCAAATTTAGGCGCCTTGCTGAAGCTCTTGAAATAGATGATAATTCTGATCCTTTTAATATCCGTTCTTCTGGACCAAAGTACAGTGACCTTTTAAAAGAAGATGCAAGGTATGTGTTTTAATGATGGCAGGTGTCATAAGTCAGCAGTGTTGAGAGCAAGATGGGAAGTGCGGAACAGTTTTATTTACTCTTCTAAAAATAGCTGTCCTGGCAGTAGATGGCAGTTGAGGCAAAGGAGTTGTGCAGTTCTCAAGTTGTCCCAAATGAAAACCTGAAATGTAAAACATGTCTGATAGGTTGCTTTTTTTCTGTAATGGGACCAGACTTAAGAGTGGCAGCATCATTTTACACCATTCTCACTATGAATCAGTACTTGTACTTCTCACATCTCTACTGCTTTTACTCAGAACCAACTTCCACCTCAGTGCTCCTTATAGACATTTCAAAACAAAGACAACAGTGATGGCTAAATAATGAAAAACGCTTTCATCGCCTGCTGTTCTTTCCACCAGTCTCATTTATTTTTTTGCTTTACTGCTTTTATTTTAAAAACAAAGAAATGGAACTAATAAAGCATTGGATGCAGGGCAAAGCCTATGTCAGTGTGACTGCACATAGGATTGCTAGACTGAAACATCCTAAAATGTGGCAATGTGAAATCAAGGTAATATCAAAAACATCACACTAATAAATACTTTGCAATCTGGACTGACAGGGAGGAATCAGAGACATTTTTTAAAAGATGTTTAGATGATGTGTCATCTAAGCATTTTTTCTCTGTGTTTGTAGGCATGACATTAGTTTTTACCAGGTCTAAATTTTTTAGAACAGGTTAGTATGTTTTCTTCTTGCCTCAGTATTCTAATGCTGCATAAATTCCATGGTTTTGTAAGGATCTTTGCTCCTTGAAAATCCTTTATTTGATTTGGTGATATGTTGAGATAAGTGAAAATTTTACATAAGCGACCATTCAGAATTTGAGTACTTAATTAATTTACTTCTAACTGCTGAGCCTCCTGCAAAATAGGAGCTGAATGTTTTCATTGTGGAGCTACTGTTTTATTAGTATGTGCCCTTAAAAGTGCTATTTTATAAGGACTGTTCTCTTAGTTGTGTGTAGAGTATGTTTTGCTTCATCTTTTTTAGAAAAGAGAGCACACACTTTCAGCACAGTAAAGAAGTGAAAATTTTGCATCGTGTGTGTAGTCTACTGTGTTTTTTTGGAGTAAAATTCTATCTCTTCTTTCTGCCAGCCACTACCCATAGTGCAGTGTTCATCTTTCATGTACAGAACTGATCAGGGTCATGCACTGTACTGCAGATGGTTGAGCAGACACTTTAAAAAGTAGCCTTAATGCTTCCACACACCTTCTCTTCTCATTCTTTCAGTGATTTTACTCGTATTTCCTTTCTAGCTACTTTACACTGGTAATTTACAATAAACTAATACACCAAGGCTATTCTTACTGATTCGTAGCTAAAGCAGAAGATTTTTTAGTCTTCAAGTCAATTGTTTTGTCCATTTAATTACTGGATTTCATTTATCTAGTTTTAAAAATAAATTAGTTTCTCTTTATAGTAACATAGCTCTCTTTACGAGAGCAGCAATCTGCAATTTGTGAATCTGTGGCTTTATGAATTTGCTTCCTTAACTGCTCCTGATGATCTTTTGTCTCAGTAGCCTAGCAAAAGGTTTGGCTTTCCATCAAGATGGCAGGATCCAGAAATTGTATCTGTTACAGTATGCTTTTCAGGTGGCTCAGTATTCTGAATAATTTCTGACAGATTAATTTATTCTTGCTTGAGTGCATAACTCCAGTGATGCAGGAGTTAAGGGGTTGTGGCTTTCTGCAGAGCATAAGTTACAGAATCTTAGAATGATTGAGAAACACGACAGCTGCCTCACTGTGCATTCAGAGTCGCTGCCTCAAGAGTAGCAGCTGCCAAAGTCATTACTGGAATGCCATATTATCTTCTTTAGGTAATTAATTGATCTATGTAGCTGATACATTGTCAAGAGCTGAAAGAAATGTACACCTAAAAATGAAGAAAACGTGAGAAGGCTGTAAGAACTCCTGATTTTGAGGTGATTTTCTTTTGATTACCTCTGTAATCTTTATTACAGAGCCCTAAGGCTCCCAAATGCAGTACAACTCCAGGCAATAGGAAGAAAATAAGTGAGTGTAAGCATGCCAAGATAATACGTCTGCTTTGTAGGACAGTGACAGGAGAAGGGGGCACCAGGAAGAGCATGGTGATGCTGCAGCATGCTAATCTTGCTGATGTTTGTCAGGATCTGATAAGGGGTCAAAAGAAGTCTCTCCACCATATAGCTTTACATGAGGAGATACTTTGCTGCCAAGGGGAAACATCTTGTAAGCATGAACTGAGCACAGTTTAGGGGATACAGATCCACTGGCTTGACACCTCAGCACTGACCTTTCTAAAAAGCTTCAGAAATACAGAGTGTAAGCAAATGCTCAGGCTGATCTGTTGACATGAAGTTGGAGGATAGACCAGCACAGGTATCAGTGTCCAATTGGACATTGATGATGTTGAGGCTACTATTTGATGAATTAAAACTACTGGAGAAAGAGAGAACATATGGAGTATCTAGCTACCTGGGGCTACACAGGAGATAATTTTCTTATTTTGTCACTGGCTGTGCAAGACCCCACTATATGGACTATGAAAATCTCTGGTTTTATAGACTACTGAAGGGCTTTCTTATTTTTATGTATCCACCAGTGTGTTAGCTGGTTCCTTAATATGCTTTTAAATATTATATAGCACATGCTTGTGGACCTTCTCATTGAATTGTTGATACATTTTTTTTTACCTGTCACGATCACTTCACCTTGAAATTTGGGTGTTCATAGTTGGCATTTGGTGTAGTATGTGCTTTCTAACCCTCTGAATCCTGAAGGGTTGGTTGGATTTTTTGTTTGGGAGTTGGGGTTTTTTTCAACTTGAAATTACTGCTGTAATATTTTTTCCCAAACCTCATACCACATGACCTGACTCTGTATTTCACACTGTAGGTGTCTGGAGGTCCCTTTCTTTTTAACTATACCCAGTTCAGGTCCTTTTTCCAATTCTCAGTGTTATACTTCTGTCTACTGAAGACCAAGGAATTCTCATGCAGTGTCTGTGTACTCTTGATAAACCTTGAAGGTTTGTTTACCGGTAATGGGCTAAGTCTAAGTCCCTTGCATCTGATAAAGTGATGTTGGTATTCAGTGTTGTCATTTTGCACATTCGTTTGAGACCCTTTGTATGGTCTTTTGATGATACATTCACTTCAACATCCAGAACTTTGGTAGGTCATCTACCAAAGATAGTTGTGCTTGCTTTGGTAGGCACTTCTTGACTGGTTAAATTCTGACATCATTCACAAAGTGGTAACTGTGTTGATATGGAATAGTGCCTGGTTTTTTGAAGAATTATTTACTACTAACCAGCTTTGAGAAATCTTTGGGTAGCCTTTTTTTCCCATGGGGATGGTGGCCTAACAAATAGCAACCTTACTTTTAAAGTTATTTTACATGCTTATTTAAGAACAGAGCACAAAGTTCACCCTTAAGTGACAGACTTGAAGTACTGTTATGAAGCTAGTTACAAAAAAATACTTCAAATAAATCATTAGTATTTCACATCTAGAATGTTTTATTTGCTTACAAGTAGCTTTATGCTGCTTCTTGCGTTCTTAATGATTTGTTATGCTAGGTGAGCTGAAGACCAAAATCAGTGAGCTTTGTCTCGGAAAAGAACTCCATGTTGTTTACCCTATCCCCATTTTTGTGTCTCATCATATATTGTAATTAAGCAAATTAATGACCAGTAATTTAAAAATACCAAAATGGCAACTTGAAAATCTACATTATTCATTTGAAAATGTAGAATTGTATTGTCAGACATTAGAACCATGTCACAAAATTTTATTCTCGGTTCCAGTTCTGGAAGAGGAAATAATTATTTTTGTAATAATGATGACACACTAACAATCTTTTAATGTGAATGAAGCTTCTGCTTCAGTCGGAGGTGTTCTTTAATTTTGTTCTTGTTGAAATATATTACAAAATTGTACACTCTTTTGCCTTGTTAACCTAGAATGCTGTTCTTGCAGGAGGGATATAAAATTTGTCAGTGACATTGAGAAGGAAATGAGACTGCTTGTGGAAGCTGTGAATAAGGTCAGTGTTCATATACTCTGTATGGATTCTAAGAATTGGTTTATTTTGGGGGGAGTTTGATATTACTAAACATTTTTAATACTCATAGTTGTGAGTTGACATTTGATCTGTTCGGGCTCCAATACAGTGCGCAATTTATTGTAAAAAGAACAAAATCTTTAGGAGACCTAGTAGTTCAGGATCACTTTGGTGCCAAACCTTGCTTAAGGATTCAGGCAGTGCTAGGCTTTAATGCATAATGGATTATCATCAATTTTTGGATCTCCATTAATAAAATACTGTTAAAGATGATGTTTAAACATTCAGACTTTTAGAAGGAAAGTGTAGGTACTTCTGATCCCTGTAGTGGAACTTGCTCACAAATTTTTTGTATTCCTTCCTGTATTTGCCAGTGCATGAGGTTGTCCTCCTTCTTTTATAAGAAAACCTGGATTCAGCCACAGTATTTGAGAGACTCCAGTATACTTAAACACTCTTGGTGCTCGTCCATCTGTCTAATGTTCTTGCACATTGTTTTCATGATAAAAAGGAAAGATAAAATGAGTCAGTCTGTGTCTAGTTGTCAGAGGCCCCAGTTGGGTCATCCAGTCCAAGCTCCCAACTCAAGCAGGGTCATCCTAGAGCTCATTGCATGGGATTGCATGCAGACAGTTCTGTAATATCTCCAGTGAGAGAGACTCTACAACCTCTCTGGGCAGTCTGTTTCAGTTCTCAGTCACCTGCACAGTAAAGAAGTTTTTTTCTCATGTTCATGTGAAACTTCCTGTACAGTTTCTGCCTAAAGCCTCTTTTCCTGTTGGTTGGCACTATTAAGTGGCCAACTATTAAGTTGCCAGGCTCTGTCCTCCTGACACTCAGTCTTCAGATACTTATTGACAAAAGAAATATTAATAAATAAAATCCAATTTGTCATCTCTTCTTGAGGCACAATAGGCCAACTTTCTCAGCTTACCCTCATGAGATGGTCCAGTCCCCTGTCATCTTTGTAGCCCTCTGCTGGACTTGCTCCAGGAGCTCCATTCCTCTCTTGTACTGAGAAGCCCGGTACTGGACACAGAATTCCAGGTGAGGCTTCATGAAGGCTGAGTAGAGGAGCAGGATGGTGACACTCTTCCTAGTGTACCATGTCATTGACCTTGTGCCACAAGAGCACAATGCTGTCTCATGACAGCTTGTTGCCTACCAGCACCTCAAGAACCTTGTCTGAAGATCTGCTTTCCAGCAGGTCAGCCTATACTGGTGTATGAGGTTCTTCTTCCCCGAGTGCATGTCTCCATACTTGCCTTTAAAGAATTTCAGAAGGTTCTTCTCTGCTCATCCCCTCCTGCCTGTTGAGATCCTTTTGAAGGGATGCGCAACCCTCTGGAGTATTGGCCACTCCTCCCAGTTTTGGATCATCAGTGAACTTGCTGAGGAGGTATCTGCCCCTTCATCCAAGTCATCGATGAATAAGTTAAAACAATATTAGAGCCAGTACTGACCACTGGGGAACTGTAGCTGCTAGTTACAGGCCTCCAACTAGACTCTGCCACTGATCACAACTCTGAGTTCTGTTCTTCAGCCATTTCTCAGTACACCTCACTGTCCACTCATCCAGGTTGCACTTCCTGAGTTAACCTGTGAGGATGTCACAGGACACAACGTCAAAAATCTTCCTGAAATCCATGTATGTGATGTGGAATTTAGGAGTTGAGCTAGAACCTAGATCCCAGTAAGCCTCTCCGGTGGAAAGGCCACTTGGGGAAACTCAGGTGAAGCAGTCAAGCTCAGACATCCACACATGCCACATGGCTAGCACAGCTAGGAGAGGCAGAAGGCCTTGACCCCAGGTCAGTTCCAGCAGGTTTATTTCCAGGAGCCAAAGGTAGACTGAGAGCCAAGAGACCAGGCATCTGCTTGTGCCCGCTTAAGTATGGGGTTCGGCAGCCAATGACCTTGAGGTATGGGGGCGGAGCAAAGGGCAGGTGGGGTCAGTATTCCCGTCACTGGGTCCCACAGCCAATGGAGACACACCCAGGAGAGGAGAAACCAAAGGGCCAGGGGCATTGCCAGGGGGAGGAACCGGGGAAAACCATGTATACAGAGCACCACTGGAAAGTCCCTCTCACAGGCTGGGCAGGTAACTATGGTCTGTTCTGCCAAGGCCAGACCCTGGGAATTATGTTGAGGGGCTGCAAGGATTCCACACACATAGACAATATTCAGTGCTCTCGCCTTACCTATCCAGGGGATAGATAGTTGTTTTATCATATAATCAGATTGGTTAAGCATGATTTTCCTTTGATGAATCCATACTGACTAATCCTGATAACTGTGTCATCCCATGATGACCTTGAGGATTAACCATTCCCATCACCTCTCCAGAGATTGATGTGAGACTGTGTGTTGGTTTTGCATGGCCTGGTTTTTGGTAGTGGTGGGGTGGGGGTCACAGAGGTGGCTTCTGTGAGAAGCTGCTAGAAACTTGCACCATATCCAGCAGAGCCAATCCCTGATGTCTCTGAAGATGGACATGCCACTGGCCAAGGCTGGGCCAATTAGAAATTATGATAACGCCTCTGTGATAGCATATTTAAGAAGAAATCAAAACAAAGGTGGTGGTGCAGTTTTAATTCCAGCTAGAGAAGAGGAGGAGGTGAGAACTTGTGAGGGAAACAACATGGAAACACCAAGGTTAGTGGAAGAGGAGGGGCAGGAGGTGCCTCAAGTGCCAGAGCTGAGATTCCTCTGCAGGCCATGGTGATGGCCATAGTGAAACAGGCAGCCCTGCAGCCCATGGATTTCCATGTGCAACCCTTGTGGGAGGTGCCCACGCCAGAGCAGGTGGATGCTGGAGGAGGCTGTGATCCAGTGGGAGACCTGGTAGAGAGAAGAGGTCCCTGTTTCCGAGCTGGAGTGGCCTGTCCTTGGAGGACTGCACCTTGTGGAAGAGTGACCTCAGTTCTGGAAGGACTGTTTGCCCATGGGGGGAATTTACATTGCAGCAGTTCTGTGAGGACTGCTGCTCGTGAGATTGAAACCATGCTGGAGAACTTCGTTGAACTGTCTCCTGTGGAAAAGGACTCTGTGGTCTCACAGGGGAATGACTTCTCTTCCTGAGCCAATCAGAAGAAAAGCTTGGGTGATGAATTGACCCTCACCCCCATCTCCCTGGGCTGTCGATGGAAAGGAGGGAATGTTTGGAAAAAAAGCCTTAAAAACACCTATTTTACTTCTTACTATCCTGCTCTGATTTTGTTAGTAATAAAATCACTTTCTCTTTCTTAAGCTGAGCCTGCTTTGGCCTTGGAGTGTTTTCTTCTGGTCCGTAATTCATGAACTCTTCGTTAAATTTTCTCTCCTCTGCCTAACTGTAGCAGGGGAGGGTGAGTGAGTGGCTTTTCATAGGTACCTGGCATTTGGCCAGTGTCAAACCATGACAGACTGACAGGCCTGTAGTTCCTCAGAGTCCTTCTTACCCTTTAAGAAAGACTGAAGTGATGTTGGATTTCTTTCAGTTTTCATGCACCTCTCCTGACCACTGTGACCTTTCAATGATTGTAAGCAGCCTCACTCACTATGATGTCCACCAGCTCCCTCAGCACGCATGGATGCATTCTGTCAGGGCCCATGGACCTATGGATATCAAATTTGCCTAGGTGTTCTCTAACTCCTGTCCTTGACCAACAGAAATTCTTCCTTCCAACATTCCTTTACCCTGGTCTCCTGAGCCAGAGATTCTTGAGGGTTTGTCAAAGAAGACTGATGCAAAGAAGGTGTTCACATACTCAGTCTTCTCTGTGTCCTCTTATAGGGTCCTCCCTCTGTTTGGTAATAGGTCCGCATTTTCCTAGCTTTCCTTTTGTTATTGTTTATGTATTTGAAGCCCTTCTTTCTGTCCTTGTCATAATTGGTCAGATGTAATTCCAGATGGGCCTTGGCCTCCGTTATCTCATTTCTACTTACTCTTACAACTTATTTACATTCATTCCAAGTGGCCTGACACTGCTTGAGTCTCCTGTGTATTTACTGCTTGAGTATTAACAGGAGTTCCTAGTTTGTCTCTTGGCTCCTGTGCTCAATTTCTTGTTTATTGGGGTGCAGATTATGTTAATTATACTCAAGTCCCTCCAACCTCAGACACTTGGAGGAAGATGCGTAGAATAGTTTGTTATCTATATTGTTTTACCGAAGAATAATTTGCCTAGTGTTGTGTTGCCTGTGGTTATCCTATTTTACATATTGCTTTATACATTACCTTTATCATGCACACATATGCACACAAGTGTGTACACATATATCTTTCTATATATAATTGCATATACCAAATATATACTTAGACTTATATCAAACCAAGATACGTAATTATAATTAAAAAGGGGCAGCTAGAGGTCTTGAATTTGCAATTAATGACATTAAATATGCCGGAACAAGAAAGAGTACCAGAGAGCTCAAGAGCATCTCCAGTGCAAAACAGCTATTTTAGTTTTCAGTGCAAACCAGCTGTTTGTTAAATAACAATCCTACAAAGCAGACAAATAGTGTCTGTTAAGGAGCATCTACATTGCAGAAGAGAAGGAAAATATGAAAACAAACCACATCTCAGCCTTTTCCCTGTCTGACCTAAGGGGAGAATGACCCAGTGTACCCAGCTTTTATCATGATCAGGATGAACCATTTAGGGCCACGTTACAGTTGAGTATCTCAAGGGTCAGTTCTGTACCATCCTACCCATCAGGCTGTAGGGAATTGCTGTACCATAAAGATATGAGAAGTTCCCAGAAAGCTCCCAGAAATCATGACCAGTTTCAAAAGGGAGGAGACTTCCCAGGGATTGAGGTGAGGCTGACCAGCCTGTAGCTCCATGTGTCCTCCTAGCCTGTCGTGAAGCTAAAGTGACAGCATGTGTGAAGGTCAGACACTCTATTTTCCTTCAAAACTGTGGCATATGGGGTGTAAAAGGGAATATTTCCCATGCACTGTAAAGTTAACTTGCCCTTGTACTCAGTTGTTCTTCCATAACTTTTCTTTTTATTTCTGTGAAAGACTCAGAGACTTTTTCTCTCTTGTGAGAGTCATGTTTCATCTTGCAACCCACAGGGTTATGTAGCTAAAGATTGAATTAACATGTGTGACAGGGCATTATGCAGGGAGACTTGTTTTAGTTGTTCTTCTGCCATGATCCTCAAGCCCTCTTTATGCTTGAGTCTGTTTGGTTGTTTATTATAATTCCTAAATTTCTCTGGCTAAATATGTGGGTTGTTTTCTTTGTTTCTAGATGTAGAATGTTCATGTGGCTCTGCCACAGTACTATGTCTTTCAAACTGTTTACTGTTACTTAGGCTTACACATTTTGCTTTTGCTTTTTTTTTTTTTTCCTTTCATTTTACCTTAGGAGATACCTACTTCAGCTTAACTGGATAAGTGAGTAATAAAAAGGATTTTGATACTCAGAAGTCTTAGCATTAATATGATTCAGCTTGGTCTATCATATATGACTTCGCTTGCCTCATAAGCATCTTTGCCCTAGACTCACCAATATGTACTCTGTCTAGCATAGCAGAGTTTTCATGGTTGATATGGTAAGCAGAAAAGACAGAGGACACGTATATCCAGCTCTGTCTTCATAGGGACAAGAATGGTGATGTTTTTCAAAGCATGGAACCATCACCACTTTTTTTAAAGCAAGCATACTAGTCATAAATAGGTACAGAATCTTTAGAGTTCTTCAAACTCTTGTATCTATGCTGGAAGTGTTGTAATAGCTGGGAAATTCATTACTGTTAATTGCAAAGTAAAGATAATATTCTGTCAGCATGTTATGACCCTGAAGACTTATGGTTGACCACATTTTCTGGTCCAGTTACTATTTGTAACTTAGCAATTTCATAATCTAAGAGACAGATATTAACCCTCTATTTTCAGGATAGCTGCATTGTACCCCTGGTGACTTGTTCTATTACATGTGGTGGTTTTTACATTAATTTTGGTGGCTGACCTTTTGTAAATTAACACTGATTTTTTCCAGAGACTTTTCTCCTCCATGTAGCTAAAACCAGATTTGAGTTCTAGCTAATCTGCCAATAGTTCTTAGGTTGTTTATGTTTGTTTGTTCATTTGTTTGTTTGCATATAGTTGCAACAATTACCTTTCTCTAGTCATTTGGTTCCTACCCGGTTCTTACAATCTTTCACAGGTGATGGAGAAGTAGGATATCATCCTGATCTCTGTGACCTTAAATGCACTGTCAGCAGTCCCAGGAACTTACATAGGCTGGGATTTCTCTAGGTCTCTGACTCAAACTTACTCTACCACAGATAGTTTGTGTACCCCTTGAGTTCTTTCTGTTGACCCAGAGACCTAGAAGACTTCATTGAATGAAGGCAAATGAAGATAATGAAGGCAAAAGCTGAAGCAGTGTCCTATATCTGTGAAAGCAGACTGAAGCACTGACTGACTCATCCTTATATGCATTTGTTGTTACAAATTGATCCAACCTGTTACGGACATGGGCTCATAGCACTCTGCTTTTTTGTTTGTTCTTTTACTGTTGATATAATAATCTGTGTTGAATCAAACATTATCAGTCTTTGTTAACTGATTAAAACTAGAACTTTGGGGTTTTATTTAATAAAGAATCTACTGCTGCCATTACATGAGGAACTTGCAGATGAATAGCTACTTTGGTAGAAGGAAGTGATTGATAAATTTGACATTTTTGTAGCTATCTGCAGTATGTGCATTGTGAAGCCAGTCTGCAAAATAAAATTGGATCTGTTGTGAACTTGGCAGATAATTTTGAAAAATACAAATTCTGATAAAAATAATTTTGTATTGTTTTTTGGGATCTAAATTGAATATCTGTAATCAGGATTTGTATTTCAAACTTAAAAGATACCCCTATGTGGGTGTGTGTACACTTTAAGGTGATGGAAGCAATAGAGAATACATAATTTAATTTTGTGGAATTAAATTCATATTTTCAGGTGGACTTTCTGTCAGTACTGAGGTCTTGGAAATTTGTGGTATTGATTTTGTCATAGCAGCAAAATTTTAGAGGTAGAAACACTTTTTTTTCATTGTTTTCTTCCCTCTGGCTCTCCTGAAGGAAAATTTCACCTTTTTTTTTCCTTCTTTCTTTAACTCTTCTGTTGAATTCAGGGCAAGCATACAAAGAAGAGTCATTGTTACCCACCAATGAACAGAGATCACCGCAGAATCATCCATGAATTAGCTCAGGTTTATGGCATTGAAAGTGTGAGCTATGACAACGAACCAAAGCGCAATGTTGTTATCACTGCAGTGAAGTATGTAATTCATTGTTATTTTCAAATCTTTACATTATTGTTTAAATAATTGGATGGGTTTTAATCACTTATCAGAAGGAGTTTATTTACAATGCAATTTGCAAAATGTACTAATTTCCAGTAGAAAAGTTCTTAAAGCAGTTTTTGAATTGATAGTTTCATGGGCACATTTACTCAAGTAAATCTTCAGAGAAGAAAATACCATTAGAAATAAAAAAGCTAAGAAAATATTTTGCAAGATTGTTTTCCATTCATCTTAGCAGTAACTTTTTGTCATCAGCTAGAATTGATAGAGGTATCAAAAATAATGTATGTAATAAAATTTTGTGAAAACTAATTGCTGGGTTGCAAAATTATACTTGAACTTACACCGTCTTTGAAAAAGTCTGGTTATTGTAACATATTTCTCCATCTATAATAACCTATCACAGAGAGAGTATATCACAGAGTAACTTACCATAAAGTATCCCCCTTTAGTTAATGGACAGAGAGGGTGCTGAAATTACTGCAAATGGAAGAGATTTCGTAGCAAAAATGAAATGTTTTGGAGTATGCTCGTAGTAGAGAGGAAAATGAAGGGAATAGAGCTAGGGGAGAAATAAATTGATTGCACTAGAGACGTAGTATGGGAAGGCTTCTGGTGTCAGGGCTTCATTGATTGTGCTCTTTACTCAGCAGCATATTTAGTTTAGTGCTGTCAAATTGTGATTATATGACAACCAGTTGTTTTTAACCGTAAATATTGACTGCAGTCATAAGAAATCTCTCATATTCCATGGTGTTAGAGTGCCATGAGCTATTCCTGAACTTCATCAGTTCATCAGTTCGTAGCTTAGCTACAATCTTGATTTCTTCCAAGAGATGGAAACTACTTTGATATTAGAATGTAAGATACTTTTTGTTTCAAGTAAAGGAAGATGAGCAAAGAGTTCATATTTGAAAAAGCTTATTAAAAAAAAAAGAAATGGGGAGCAGATGAGAAATTAGCAAAGATGATAAAAGGAGCAGGGCAGATGATTATGCATTAAAAGCAAAGGGATATTCTGCAACTTGAGAATCGGAGGCCTTCCTTTATGTGGTTTTAGGACTGATTGCACACTTGCTCCTTCTCTTATGTTTTTCAGGGAATAACTACTGTGCAGAATGCACATGCTTCTATTTCATTACTGCCACTCTTAAAAGACCCTTGAGTTGTCTTCTGAGACTATTCTTCAGCTGCAGAGCAGTATTTCTTAATTTAATGAATTCTTCTGGAACTTCTTTTAATTTTCTTTCTATTTGTCATTTCTTTAAGATATAAAAAGCATTGTAGCCTCACATGAGTAATAGCTCAAGTTCTAGGATGTTGTTTTTGAGTATTTCACAATGGCTGCTTTAACTCCCAGAACTAGTAATCACCAGAAAGTCAAAATGGTTTTGTTTTATTCTGTCTCAGAAATGCCTTTGGAAGGGCTCTTTCATATATAAATAAATGAAAACCATTCACGTAAAAAGACCATGTCTTCTCTTCACACTCCATTATTGTGTCATTCAAATAGTCACATCCCTATACAGGTCCGTTAGAAGGGTGAGGAAGTCTTCTTCGTAAGAAGAGTGCTAAGAAAGCTTCCTCCAGCCAGGCTTCTTCCTGTTCCAGAGATCTAGGGACAAACTTTGCCCTCAGCCTCTGCCTGCATCATCATCAGTAAAAGTTGGTCATATTAGCTGCATTACTCCTGTACAGCATTGCCCATATATAACCACAGAGAAGATCATTCCCAGTATTGACTGTTATGCTTGATCTGAATTACAGTTCTGGTATCATTTGAAGTGTAAGACCCGTAGTGAATCCTTGCAAGTAACCTTTCTCTGTGCTTACTTGTTGGTCGTCTTTGCAGTCACCCTCTTTTGAACAGTTGCAATACCAGATTCTTTCTGAACTAGGTTCAGAGGTAATATCCAGACTGTTATGATGAGAAGGGTAAGCCTTCCTTTGGAGGTACACATTTGTGTTTCACTGTACCTGTCGGTGGTTTTTTGAAGTTTTTTACTCAGATGAGTAAAGATTTCCTCCTTCTTTAAATAACTCTGGTTTCCAGAGGCTGTTAAAGGGGTATCTACTCATTTTTATGTAGTGGCCAGTGTTTAAGCAGCTTGTATGAAACTTGAGACATCCTAGAAGTGGTTTTGAGGGCAGTCATCCCTGTAAGATCCATCCTTTTCCTGTTACTTCCAGGAAGAACATTAGGCACAGTTTTTCCTCATGAACAGGGAGACTTCTCAAGAAGGTGACAAGGTTCCACATGGTTCTCACTGAGAAAGCTACATGCTGCCATGGTTTCATTGATGTGTTTCCTTTAAGTGAAGTCAGTCTAAAAATGGTTTGGAAATGGATACCTAGATGTAGACTATACAAGATCACCAGGATCAAAGACCTAAAGAAATTAAAACCTTGTAACTACATGGAACATCCTTATTAGATCATGATAGTACATCACAGAAAGGAAAACACTGCACATCCCAGTGGTAGGGTTGAAAGGAAGGTATATGTTCTGAGGACATAAAATGATCCTTTGACTTCTTAAGGTTTTTCTGGGCATGTTTCAGTACTTGAACTCTGGGTACAAATTCATTTTACTTAACTGTCTCTGCAGTGTTTGTGGTATCTAGAATAAATTCACATTCAATTTGACAGAAATTATGATGACTACCTGAAGGTAGTCTTGTTTCTTTAAGAGCTTTTATTCCACCCTTCACTGTCTAACAATTTCATCTTCTGCCAAGAGGCAAAAGCTAACTTTCTCCCCACCTCCTTTTGCAATCACAGAAGCCTGTTGTAAGGCAATGCCTCTCAACATCTGTAATTTCTAAGAATTTTAAAGCAATTTAAGTACAAATATTGCTATAAGGTCACCAGCCAAAGTGGTTTTAACAGCAGTTCTGCTTCAGAAGAAAGCTGCATTTTTTTTCTTGCTGTTTTTGCCTTGAATGTTGACATTGTTTGCCCTGAGTATAGTAGGTGTTGCTTCTGGGAAGTTTATGACATAGAATATATGAAGTTTAAACAATCAGGAGATTGTTAAAGAGCCATTTGCATCATTATTTCACCTCAACTGTTATCAGTTTTTGGAGACATTTTTCACAAAAATCTGCTCTGTCTGAAAGATGGTGGCACGTTATTGCAAGACTACATGGAATCAGTCTGGACAGATTGGTGGACAAAGAATTTTGTTGTGGTTCATACCAAAACAGTTCAACACTGAATATATCCTGTAGTTACAAAAATTGAGTTTGAAGTCTTGAAGAAGATAAATTGAGTCATTTATATTCCTTTTTTCAGTTTTATACAACAGGCCACCCTGTTAGCAGTAGCACTGCCTTAAAATCAGCAGAAGTTTATGTTCATGCTTTTCCCTGTACTGCTGTTGAAAATGTGTCATCTCAACTTTATTGATAGTGGCAGGCATTTGGCTTTTCTTTTCCATACGTTGAGAATAAAGTAATGAAATAAGGAATAGCAACTTTCACATCAAAATGTCCAAAATACTTGCAGAGCCTTTTGTTTTCATATCAACAGCTCTTTCACAACTGATGATAAATAACCATGGCTGGTTAGGTAGGGTCTGCTTTCTTTCTTATTTCTGGTAATTAATTAATCAAAGGGTTTTTTTCCCATTGTACATCTGTTTAGCTGAATTCAGTTGTTTGGGGTTTTTCCACATGGGCTAAATGTGAGTGTCTGTTTCATATCTATTTTTATTTTCCCTTTTACCAATCACCGTGTCACACCAATGTATAAACCAAATTTTGTCAAAGCTAAAATTGGTCTAGGCCTTGATGTGACCAGAGCAAATTTGGCTCCAGGGTCATCTCTAATTGTTCACAAGGCTTTAATCCCTCCTGATTTTTAAAGGTTTGCTATATTAACCCTCTGCATCCTGGGAACATTTAACTTTAGAGCAGAACTGCTGATTTACTTTCTTGAAATATAGGAACATTCTCTTTTATTAGTAAGGTTTTTTTTAACTAATTAGTAGAAATTACTGCACATGTATTCTTCCAAATGTTCTGTTTCTGGCATTTCAGAGCTCTCATTTATTTTCTTTTTTACTATACAAGCGAGATTTTGTCTGATATTCTAGAGTTAAGGACAGACACCTTACTTCAGTTATTGACCTTTTCTAGCCTTTTTTTTTTTTTTTTTTTTTTTTTACCTCCAGGCAATTTACTTTCCATGTTTTTGCCTATCACAGTTGATAAAAATGCAAGAAGACAACAGAATACCCTCCCATCTACCACTGTTGTCTTTTTCCAGTTAGAACTCTACAGTTGAGTTGTAACTGAAATTGCTGTGTGAGCATTTTGCTTTACGTGGCAGGCTTAGAGCTAAAGGAGAGAAGGACTTTTTAACCATTTTAGACAAGAGAAGAAAATTAGCTGTATTCAACTGATAGGACTGTAATATACTTGTTGTTAGAATATACATGTAAATGTAATGTAACCTTGAAAAAATTATGGCCAGTGACAAGTAACTTTTTTTCCAAATAATGAAAACTTTCACTGTTGGGAAGATGAGAACACTTTTTAAGTTGGTGACCTATGTTTGTGAGATTTTGTAGTTCTTTGGAATAGACTGTCAGTACTCAGTTTAAAACAATCCTGAAAGGGGCTTAGGAATTACCTCTTAATATTTTAGTGGACTTTTGACTTACATTGAAAATGTTGTGGAATTTTTCATCTGTGTTGCCACAATATCACAAAAATTTGCGCTTAAATACACACTAATAGAAACAAGAGATTATGAAATAAAATAAATAAAGATAATGGAAATAACACATAATTTTTGTAAGCGCTGAAACAGAACTGGTGTTTATCTGTGTATACTGATGTGAGATTCCAAATGCTTAGAGCTCTTGGGGAAATGGGAAAAAAGTATCTATTATCAAGTATGTGCCGAAGCATGGAACTCAACATGTGCATATTTCTGCAATTATAACAATATGCAACCCATAACTTTGCAGCATTATTGCTACTCAGTATGTAATTTTGAAAGAAACAAGATGCATGTGTTGGTATTCATTGAATAGGAATTTAATGTAATTAGCAAACAAAGAGAATCTCATGATCTGGAGGAGTATATTTAAAAATGCATAAATAAAATAAATAAGGAGGAAACATGCTTATTTAGTGCTTGTACGTAGAATCATGTAGGTTGGGAAAAGACCCTTAAGATCCTTGAGTCCAGCGGTACTATCAAGTCTACCATGAAACCAAGCCCCTAAATATCATATCTACACATCTTTTAAATACTTCCAGGGATGGTGACTCAACCACTTCCCTGGGCAGCCTGTTCCAGTGCTTTGCACCTTTCTGGGTGAAGAACCTTTTGCTAATACCCAATAAAAAACATTCAGGAATGCAGATTAAGTTAATAATTAAGAAGTAGTTTGGTCTGAAAATGTCAGTAGCATGAGTTTAGAAGAAAGTGCAGGAAGGGTAAAAAATCGACCTTGATGAGGTTTAAGAATTTTAATTTATTCAGCTTATCTGCTCCCAGATAAGATGTAGAAGAAACTGTGAATGAGAAAGATGCTTACAGTGGAAGCTTTTTCAGTCTTGCAGTTAAATCATCCAAGTGAAATAAGACAAACTCACTCTTGAAAGTGGCTTTAGAGGAAATTTCAAGACATTTCCACAAGCTATTAGCGATACAGTGTGTTTGGTAATTATTTGGATTTTTTTTTTTTTTTTTTTTAGATGCCTTTTTGGATCTTTTTAGGACTTTTTTTTTTTTTTCCATACATATATATATAGTATCTATCTATCATCTGTCATCTATCTCTCCTTCCTCTTTCTCCAGCTGTTGCAGCCTTTGGGCACAAACTGACAACTGTAGTTGAGTGTGATTCACACCCTAAAATATATAAGTATATATTCTAAAGTACATTGTCCTCCTATACTGGAGAATGCACTGCCCTGTAACCATAGCCATGGGGTGACCCTTACACTGCAGATGGGACAGGCACAAGTGTGATGCTTCATTGTGTGGTGGCAATCACATAATACATTGTAATTAGCGTGGAGGACAGAAGAAGCTGGATTTTTAATTTCCCCATTCTAATACATAATGGGGTTTTTTTCTGATCTGATTCACCTGGAACTGCTTACAAGGAGGAGGCAGTGTTGTTTGAGAGAGTGCCTCTTAGCAGTGTGCTGTGATCAACGAATTGAACATGATTTACTGCCAACATTTGAGAAGATGCTTCCAAAATTTTAGATAATATGTTGTAAAGATTCAGCGAACTGTGTTCTTGTGGTGCTGAGTTAAGCTATTAAGTGGTTCTTTCTGATTTATATCTTTTTCTTTGAAAGGACACATATGTTGCCCTAGAGAATAAGTATTCCAGTTTTGCTATTTTAACAGTTGATCATTTAGTGCACTTCATAGTAAAAGGAGTTGTGGACCTCACATGCAGAAAAGGAGTGTGGGTACCAATGCTAAAATCTAGTATGCTGCTTCTGTGTCTTTTATGGACAGCAGTTAAGAGACATGTAGAATACTGGATAGATTCTTGGTAATGTATGTTTTGTACGTTGGTGTTGTGTCTCCATGATTGGAAAATTAAATATTTGAATACATGATTTAAGAATACAAGTGTGAACTCTGATACTAAAACTGCTACTTACAAATATTACTCATTCCCAGCTTCTTAGTGAGTATGATTTCCTATTGAACTAAATAATGTTTCTTTTATTTCTTTAGAGGGAAATCTGTTTGTCCAAGCAATACGTTAACTTCTGTGCTAGATAAAGAAATGCACAGCAGGCCTGCACCTCCTCTTCCTCATTACAAACAAACAGATAAGTAAGGAATTTGGATTTAAAACCATATTCTTCAATTTTATGCTGAGTTTCCCAACTAACATATTCCTGAGCTTCAACTTCATATGCCCTGTTTCTTCTTTTTTCCCAACCCACACACAGCTTTGGAGCTTGCAGCATGCACTAAGATGTTCTTTCCACAGAAGCAAACCTGAAATGAATTGATAAGAAAATGTAGGATTGGCTGTGTGTTATAAGGGTAGTACTATAACAAATATTATGGGGTTTTAATTTTTTTTTTTTTTAGTAAATATTAGATAGTTGGCAAGAGAGTGTTGTTTTAGAGGTTTGGGAATTCTATTTTTTTTAACCTTTAACCAGGAGTAATGTTTTGCTGGCATAAAATGATTTATTTGGACAGGTACTAAATGTATTTTTTTTGTGGGGTATGACTACACAGTTGATTAAAGGTGAACTACAATTTTGTCAAATAGTGAGAATTACTGAAGATGGGATATATAAGGCATCTTGGTGAATGGTCTTAAAAGGACAGTCTTTACATTTTATGTAACCTGCCAGATTCAGATACTTGTAGTTATCTCATAGTTACGATTTTTTTTAAATGGTTGGCTTATTATTTGTTTGGGTTTACCTTTCAGAAGTGTTTTCCTCCCAAATTTTTCCCAGATGAGCATCTGAAATCATGTTCAAGTACCTTTTGCAGAAAGGAACTGCTTAATGTTGCAGTAACTACTGTTGGTAGATGCTGCTGGAATACAAAGGTGGCTGTTCTGTGAAAATTTAAATTGTGTCAGAGATAAGCATTTAGAGCAAAACACATTTCTAAAAGGATTGCTTAAGGTGTAACTCAGTGTCAATTTTTAATAGGTTGTTACTCTTCCTTTCCACTTCTGTGGGATTGCTATCTTCAGTGACCCTAATTAATGCCAAGGAGTTATGTAGCAAAATTAAATAAAGGGCTTTAGCCATTTATTTTTCATTACTAGAAGTAAAGTTTCTTTAGTTCTTAATTCTACAAAATCTTTTGGAAGATCTCATGCTGTCTTATAGAAAAAAATCTTTACAGTGTTTGGATTTGCTATGACCATATATTTTTTATTAGTCTTGCTTTTAAAAGCAAGCGGATTTGATCATCAGCTCACTTTAACAGTATTTCTTTTGCTGTTTCTTTTAAAAAGGCATTTTGAACATTTCATCTTCAGTACAGTATCATTTTTTAATAAGTAATACTGGTAAATTACATTTTCTGGTAAAACCCCAAAAGGAATTTTATCAATTCAGCCACATGTTGATGTACATTAATGTTATCAAGCATATGTTTTTTGTCAAAATTAACAAAGTGTTTCTAGAGCTTTAAGGTACTTCGAATAAAACTTAATTTAGAAGTGCATGCTATTGACCAATTCAGTGTCTATGTGCACACTGAGACATTATGGGAGTTTGTGATTCAGTTTACTTTGTATCTTGTTTTTCATGCATGTAATATCTAATATTCTTATAATTTCAGGAGTAGTGGAAACAGTGCTTTATCCAAACCGTTAAAGGAAGAGCCAGTAATTGACTACTTTGATGTCCAGGACTGAAGTGATTGATGTAGAATCATTCAGATGAATCAGAATCACATAGATTGTGATACAGAAGCTTAGAGGTGAAAATACTAAGTTATTGTGTGAGGTGCTTTTTGATTATCTGTCAAATGATCATTTGTTCAACATATTCATAATTTAACATCCAAAGTTAGATTGATATGCTAGTTTGAAAAGTTAAGCGTTTCAACAGTTTATGTAACTGCATAATACCTAATAGTAGTATGGCTTTTTAAATCTGGGTTTGGTGCAATTTTGTATCTAATGTGCTGTCAGAATAATGTAGATTTCATTCATGACTGAAGCAAGAGAACTGGTGGTAAGCAAATATATTTTTGGAATATTAAGAACAACAATAAATCTCAAATATTTATTTTGACATATCTCACACAACTTAAAATGGACTAGAAATAATCTGTGATAAAGACACTGGTTGGGATATTCTTAAAGTATTTTCATATTTTATTAATTCACTTCTGTGTTATTGTGGTAAATTTGAGAATCTGAGTTATTCTTCTACATGGAAAGAAATATAAAATTTAAGTATAAATATCTAATTTATCTCAAATTTGATGTGTTTAGCAAGAAAAACGAGCAAAAACAAAGGAAAAAACCCAAACCAAACAAAAACACAACCAACCCCACAACATGAGATTACTAATAGCTAATACTACTTTTTTATTGAAGACCTTTAAAAAATCAGACTTTATATATTATTTTGGTGTTGTGTGTGTGGTATTATTCCGGTTTATATTTTTTTCTGTACTGTGCAAGCTTAAGATGAATGTGTGAAGTTTGGTTTAAGTATGTTATGGATTTGGAATAATACCTGTAAAATTTATAAGAACCATCTGCCTAAACTATTCGGCAATGGAAGATCTGTGTTTTATGGGAATTGCCATTAACAAAATGGGATGACAGTTTAAACACTGAAAGACACTGGAGTGGTCTCATGATGCTGAATTGTTTCCAGATCTTGATTTAAGATAGGTGAGTAGCTCTCTGGGAGAGGAGATTGTAGGTCTGATCAGAACAGATGGTATGGCTCTAAATTTGAGTAATAGCTGTTCTCCTGAGGAGAAGGTTTTTTTGTATTAATAGCTTTAGGAACACTGATGCTGATGCACTCTTGTTTCTTGTTCCTCGTGGCTGCCACCTGTAATACTAGAGATGAGTCCTCTGTTCAGCATCAGAGGCTGATGCTAAAAAGGGGCTCACTATGTTGTAGTGTGAGATTTGTTGCCAAAAAATGGAAGGCATTTACTCATGCTTAGATTCACTTAGAAATATCATATGACCCTGAGCCTTAACTATGAAGCATTCCATGGCTACATTTCAATTGAACAACTCACGAAACATGGAAGAACAAGTAGAAAACTCACAAACTATATCTGTCCCCTGAAGTGTTTTGAAAACTAAAATATATGAGATTATTGTATATTTTTGTAGGAGTTTATTATTTCACATTTTCAAAAATGCAGTCTTTAATCTTATTAAACATTTGAAGTGTTTCAGGTAAAACAGATACCTTCAAGAGTGTTCAGAGGCTTTTAATTTGTATGTAGTGATTTAAATTTGTTTTACTTTTTTTGTCTCATACTTTGTGAACAGAAATGAAAAACAAATATGTCTTACATTGCCCTTCATTTCTTAAGAAAATTATAGTTTGAATTCTACAAGATGTACTGCTAAATTCAGCTTAAGAAATAGGTTACTTCCAAGAATGTGTTCTTTCAATCCCTTCCTTATGAGGACTGTATCTGTACCAGTGCTTGCAGACAAATGCTGACTCAATGTGGCCAAACAAAGGCTATTCCTGGTTTTGAAACTCAGACCTGTGTTAATATAAGCACTGACTTAAAGCTAGTAAGACCTCTAGGAAGAATATACATTCTATATACATATTCATGCTTCAAAGGTAGGTTCTAGACAGAAGCTGGCACACACGTCCAGTTAACTGAGTCAGATGCATGTATACTGGAGCACACACTGTTGGTTGACCTGACATTAGAGAAAACGAGAGTGGTTTAGTTGATAATAAATAAATCAAGCTGAAGTCTAGTAACTATTCACAGTTTCACATTAATATTGCCAAAACCATCACAATTGCACCTCTGAGTTGAAATTTAAAACCGGAAAGGTTTTCCTAGCATTATTTTCAGCTCTGTTTGGTGGAATTTTTATCAGATTGTGGCATTAGCATAAAAATGAGAGCTTTGGCGAGATGCACTTCAGCAGTCAAGTTGCCACTGCTTGTAATAAGAAAATGGAGGTAATCTCAGTTTCTCAAGCTAAGATCAATAATTATTACCAAATTGGTTCCTACTGAGAAGTCATACTTCTTATCACTTGCCTCTTAACTATGTGAATGTTATAACATTTTTATAGATCTGTATGTTACACATCTTTAAATCATGGCTATTGGAGCCATACCTGTAGTTATGAAGCAATTCACAAGTACCAAATCTTTTTTTTTTAAATGCGTTTTAGTAACTTGGTTAAAAATATGATACCATATATTTACCCACAAAAGTGATTTTCCCCCAGAGCTCAGCTACATAGCCTTAAGAAAGAATTCAGCAAAGGCTAACAGTGGTGCTGTTCTCTCTTGTTTTGTTTTGCTTTTGCTGCAATGTATGTGATAACTTAGCTTCATATTGCACGTGTGCCTTGTGGAAATACTTTTCAAATAGCTGTTTTTTAAATCTGAGCTGGTGTTTACACCTTTTATCTAGTAGAAAAATGAGTAGATAAAAGAAATCTTTGCATCAGTGAAGTCAGTGGCAAAAATCATGGTGACATCACTGTAACTTATGACTTCAGCTTCAGTATGCTAGCAATTTTCCACAGCCCTAGGAATAATATTGTTTCCTGTAAATATATTTGAAGAAAGTACTTTTCAATAAGCATCTTTTAAAATAAGTTATGTCATAGCAGTTGGAATTCATGCAACTTCATGAAGTGCTTTTAAAATTGTGTTTAAAATAGGCAGATAGTTTGGCATTTGGGTTGTGCTGTTGCCTGTCTGTATAGTTGAACATATTTAAAGTGCTCTGAATATTTAGTATTTGGATTTAACCTAAAATTGTTTAAGATACATGAGTAGACCTTATCAAGATCACTTTCTGTGGCAGTTTTTACAGCATCTGCCTCGAAATGGGCAAAGTAAAGTTTTTCTACAACACTTGTTATTTGTTGGAAGATTTATATTTAACTTGATTTTGTCAAGTTACTGATGTAAAATTACTTTCTTTATAAACACAAATTAAATCTAAATATAAAGTTCAGTGCTTTGGAATTGTTTGCAAACTTCATCTTGGTATTCAAGAGTTGGAAAACTGAGATATCACAGAGAAACAAGAGTAAAGATTTAAATGGACATTTGGAAAGTTCCTTTTCCTCAAATCTTAAAATAAAGTATATGAATTCCTGGATTTGAAGTGATTTTTAAATGAATGCTGTGTGGAGAATGAAGCAAGTAGACGGCTCCCCAGAAAATGGAGAATGTGCTGCCTTCTTGGAATTCAGAACTACAGGAGAGATGATTGTGAATAAAAATGTACATTTTGGTTATATGAAAAACCCTTTATTATGTCCACCGAAATGCTACTTGGCAATAAAAGATATTATTTTAACTTATGGTCCCTTCATTTTTGTTTGTTCACCATTAAGTTGTAATGGTGACTGTAAGGCAGGTGGGGGGAGGGGAGGAGAGGACTAATGTAACCTTAAAGTCCTGTAGGTATTAGATACAACAAATTCAGGATGATATATGGGAGTGGAGGGATGATGTAAAAACTTTGCTATCACAGTTCAGTAAGTGACGGGAAGATTCAAAAAGCAAACAGTCTGATAATCAGAAGTTTGAAGTAATTTGAACTGGCTCCTGCCAAAACTTTTTTTCAGCAAAATATCAGGTCAGGCATTTTCATCAAAAGCCTAGCCTGATACTTCAGGCTAAGTACAAGATTGTCAAGTTTTCCTCACGTCCTCACTGAAGACAAAAGGCGATGGGTAGTCCTAAAGTCCTTTATTGCATGGCTAAATCAGCCTCATGAAGGTGGAGGTTGTTATGGTTCGTGCCAGCAAAGTCCCCATGTCCCAAGCAGAAGCAGTAGCATCTTAGCAGCAGCAGTAAAGGCAGCAGCAACAGCACCTGTATTCCATGTCCCCTCAGTGAGCATCCTAGCATTCTAAGTGCATTTTATTCTATTTTTAGCCAATCAGGCTTAAACACGAATTTTCTTAAAATGGTGTTGGACCTAAAATTCATGTACGTTAATCTTCGTAAATTCTTACACAAATTCTACACATATAGCTCTATCTGCTCTATCTAGGAATTTTCAGTAAGGCTACATTATTTTTGTTATGACTAGAATTTAACTAACTTTGCAAAAGGCAATGTTACTGAACTATAAACTAGGTATTAGGTCTTTTTCTTACCCACTGACACAGGCTCTTATTTGTCTAAGGCACCCAAAAATCCTCTATTTATTTAGAACTAAGCTTGCATTTCTACTTCATGTCTGTGTGGATTTATTTATCTTAGTTTCTCTAAAGGTTCTAATTCAATCGTCACATTTCTGGGCACTCCTGGGCCTGTATGGATTTGGCCCAGGGGGATTCATACTCCAACACAGGATGGCTCACAGAAATTCAGGAAGTGATCTGAGATTGAAGAGTCTTGAAAGACAGATTAAAACCTTCTATCTTGCTGCTTCAACTCTTTGGACTTTCATTTCAGGATATTTTTGGAGGATGAGGATGGCATGTTGCAGGTGTACAAGCATTGGAAAACATGTTAACTGGAAATCTTTGCCTGAAAAAAACACTTGCACTTCAGTTAGATCTGTCATGGACTACATGCAGACCAAATACATCTTCCTTGTCAGTGTGTGCAAATGGCAGCAGAAGAGACAATCAGTTTTGCTTTCTGTTCACTTCTCCATGTTTGGAAATAGGCTTAGATCGATACTATTGTTCAAATGTTGGCTTTCAAGAATTTTAGCCTTTGTAGATACTGAATTCCCAGCAGAAGCCTTCATATTTAACAAATGCTGTTTTCATCCTTCACTAAATTGCTGAATTCCTAAGATGGTTGATGTGCAACTTTTTATGTCTATATACTTACTACTTAACTATAAACCAGAATATTGGAGCCGTAAGAAAGGCTTTATGTAGAGAGGCTGTATTTTGGACATTCCTGAGCTTTAGACCATGTTTCTTAGCCTTTGTCATCTCAAGATTTGTGAAGGAAGTAGTGCAGTGTCTTGAGCAGATGTAGAGACCATGTTGATAACTGTCCTGTGAGAAGCAAGGTCCCAGAAGGATCCTAGGAATCTTTTGGTGTTATCCATTGAGCTGCTGTTTCAAGCACTGTATTTTTATGATGTTTGTAAGTCAGGGTGTCTAATTTAAAGTTTCTATAGGAAATACATATCTCTTACAAAACAAAGTTATTTTTACAGTGAAAAAATCTTTTTAAGAGCACAGATCAAGGCATATCACCCTTCTGGTATTTCAGACAATCCTTTTACCAGTTTAGGTGCCATTATGAGCTACTGTTGCCTTCTTTGGAGCTCCCTTCAGTGAAAGGAATAGGGGCAAAATATGTTTGTTGTGTCAAGCTCTGCTATGCTTGCCCTTCTCTACTTTCTGTGAAATGTTCAGGAACTGCCCCCTAGTAAATAGTTCTGTTTTCTGATGGATCTAATGTGTACTTTCTTCAACACCCAATCATCTTACTACATTCACATTTATTCCCTTGAAATGTAGAAAATGTATTCTAGTCAGAGAATTAGAGGGCTTAATTTTTACGGAGATGTAAGAAACTAAAAACATCAGCATAAAGAAAAAATTATCTTAATAGAACACTTTTTATATGCTAGTCAAAAGGCTATCTTTCTAAATCTGTATGTAGGGTAAATTAACATTTTACTAGGGAGCGTTACTTATAAATCTAAGTTCTAGGGAATAAAAGCTATGGTGAAAACTGTTGGATGTTGGATAGTCACCTATCAAACAGTACAGTCAAGAAAGTACATTCTGTCCATTCATGGCACCTAGACAGCTTACCTTTTTTAAACAAGCAATTCAATGAATTTTCAGAATTTACTGCTATCACAGTAAGTTGGATACCTCTTACAAAGAAATGCTGTTTCAGGAAGTACTAATTAAAATCTTCAGTCAGTGCAGTAACTCGTGGTAAGTACTGACCTAGTTTGGTGTTTAAATTCAGTATGTTGGCGTCAAATAATTAGGTGCCAAATTTTCTAGTTAAGTGTGATTGCTTAGGAAAGACAGTTCTGCAGCTTCAATTAAAGTCTTCTGCAATTTTAATTATATTGTACTGAAGTAGGTGGTGATTAAACAGGTGGTGGATTGAAATATCAAATCATTAGTTTTATATAAGGTGTATTTTTGATAACTTTATTAGGCATTTAAGGAGTGTCTGTCTTGGCTGTCAGCTGATATCCAATTACTTACTAAGTGAGTGATGTACTTACTAAGAACAGATAAAGCCCCGAAGTTAAACTTTTAGTCCACGGTTTTCCTGTTTTTTTCCAGTCCTGGCCATGAGAAATTATTTTAATCTTCAGCCTAAATGTGTACAAAGCCATGCACCTAAAATGGAATAACCTAATGCAACTGTACAGGCTGGAGCTCATTGTCTTGATAGCAGCTTTATGTAAAAAGAACTGGGGATCCAGGTGGACAGCAAGTTAACTGTGAGTCAGCAGTGTATCCTTGTGGCAAAACTAGCTATGTACTGGGTTAGTAAGCACAAGCACAAATCTGCCCTGGATTAGTAACCACAAACACAGCAGGTTGAAGGAAGTCATTACTCTCCTCTATTCAGCACTTGTGAGATGACTTGTGTAATACTGGGTCCAGCTGCAGGCTCCCCAGTATGAGAAAGACCTTGACTGAAACAAACAGAAGACCACTGAGTTGGTCACAAGGCAGGAGTACATGATGTGACATAATGGAGAGGTTGAAGGCACTGGATTTGTTCAGCCTCAGAAAGGGGAATACTGGAATCTTAATTCTGTCCACAAATACCTAATGGGACATACAGAAAAGTGTACTGTAGAGCCAAAAGTGTACTGTAAAAGGATGAGAGGAAATAGAAGTTGAAACATGGGACATTATGGATTGCTACACACTTTCATGAGGAAGGTGGTAAAATACAGGATGAGTTTACTCAGACATGTTACAGAATTGTCTTCTTTGAAGACAGTAAGAACGCAACTATATGAGATCCTGAACAACCTTCTTTAACTGGACATGCTTGGAGCAAGAAAGTGGACTACATCATCTCCCTGAAGTCTGTTCCAACCACTATGATCCTACAATTCATGGCCAACCTAAAGAAGCTATGCTTTTGACTCAGTTTTGTTCTTGAGCTTTAGCAGCTCTTTTTCTACATACAATGTTAGCTGTCGAAGGTGTGTGTAGAGACACATTAATAAAGTTCTCTCCATGTCTTTGCTGGGTTGTCTTGATCTCCCTGAATTCCCTTTTGAAAAGGCTGTTGATTCTCTTTATCATCTTAGTATTTTTATTCAACTTTTTGAATGCAGCATACAGTCTCCAGAAATTATTAGCAATTGGATTAATATGCTAATATCTGTGCTACATTTTGTCTTTTTCAAAAAGACTGTGATTGGTTAATTGATAAAAGAGGTAATTGTGCAGTCACATTGAAGTGTTCAGTGCTCCTTGATGGCTGTTTTGTTCCAAATTTGATAGCTTCTAATCTTTTGTTGTTATTTATTCTGATCCAGCTTTTGTACTCTTCTAATGTTTACCATTTAGTAGTTTTTACACATTTATGGGTAAAATATTTTCTCATAGAACAGAAAGGAGTGAATGAAGGGAAATCAAATTTTCATGTTTTCCTAGGGCTTTATAATCTGTATATGCAATGTTCTAACTCGTTTATTATAAGGCTGTAGTGTGGAATATGGGATTAAATTTGTTAATGTTGTTAAGGCTTATGCTTACCAGAAGGCCCTGTGGGAAAGGCACAGCCACAGGCTGGATGGTTGGAAGTCGGTTGAGGGGTGAGAGGCAGTTAGGAGTGAGGAGAGTCCGTTGAGTGACAGTTGGAAGTGAGACTGTGATTGTCTGGAGGAATGTATGGACAGTGTATGGACGAGAAGCTGATCGGGTGATAGGACATGTGGACACCACAATTGAGCCAGCCAGTGGGTGCCTTCTTCTGTTAAATCTGTTAGCCCTTAGTTTGGTTTTGTTATGTCCGATGGAGATTAAAGGTATAAAAAGGGGTGATATCTTCAATAAAGCGATCTTCAAACGCATGTCACTTTGTTCCCCATTGCTACACTGTAATTTTTCAGTTGCTCCAGTGTTTGCAGATTCCAACTGTTAAATTCAAATATTAATTTTTGGGATAACAATAAGAGCAGCAAATTTTAACATTTATTCATTTTAAGTGAATGAAAAAAATTATTTTAGTGCTTCATAACATTTCTTTTGCATCAAAGGATGTGTGAAATTGAAATAATTTAGAAACACATTGGCTTGAAGAGAGAGCTCTTTGTATTCTGAAATTAATAAAGCATTCTCTAAGTGTTAGCTGATATTTAATTCCTTTATAAGGACATACTTTTAATGGCCAAACAGTTTCTGTCATCAAAAGCTTACTGAAGCAAGGTCTTCCAAGTTTATTCTGTGGAATGGACATCTTACCATCTGTATCAAGAAGTTATAGAAAGGCTTGTTTCCAGAAGCAAAAGGATTTGCTCTTCGTGTAGTGATAGATGTTTTCCTCTTCACATGAATATAAACTAAAAAACTGCTACCCTGTAAAATATTTTTCAAAACATTATCCATGTTCCAGTAAATTGAAAATATAATTATGTGAAAGAAATTACTATCAATAAAAACTACTTTAAAACTATGCACATTTAGAACTAAGACTTTCCCTTTTTTCTACTAATGTCACAGATGAAGGATGAAATTTTGGAATTACTCCATTGCACATTGGCTCTAATCAGTTACTGATTCCTCTTTGGTTGTTCAGTTCAAATTCAGTCCACCAGTAATGTCAGTAATGTTATTTACCTGCTATAGGTATTAGAATCTCTGATTGTTACTAGGTGGGAAGTTTGGCCATTGCAGGTGCAGAGTGAGAGTATGGCCCCGTATGAATCTGTGACAGGAGTAGTTTTAGGAAAACAGATTGGGCAAGGGAGAGAAAAAGACATGGACGCAAGTCATGATTGGTGGTTTTAATTCCAGGGTTCCTGGAAGATTTTATTATACCTGGCAGTCTTTTTGTCAATACAGATTGCCAAAAAGATGGAGAAGGGTATGGGGATGATTGATTTCTTTATGCTTGAAGATAAGAAGGTAGTAAGGAAGGCAGCATACATCTCTACCACTGTAGATGAATGACATTGGAAACTGGTCTGGATTCATATGCATGGTACTGTTGAGCTTGGCTTCCCCAGAATAGGTCTAAAGATGTAAGACAGTTTTGTCTGAGATAAGGTAGTAAGAAATCAGATGGGGTGGCATATGTTCTGAGGAACAAAGACATTATCATTCCAGCAGCCCAGGAGTTCTTGAGGTATCAGAGAATGTATTGACATGAAATGCAGAAAATGTTGCTCTGGCATTTTCTGCTAAAAGAGCAGAAAATCAGGCTTTTCTTTGTTTCTGGGAGGAAAGTGTCTCACAGTGATGGGAAAAGAGGAGATGAGAAAAGAGGACTAAATGAGGAAAGGGATGCATAGCCAGTAGTATTCCTGAGCATATTGCAGCCAGGACAGCAACCAACAATATATTTCAAAAACAAATAAGGCTCACCCACACATTTGGGAAGTGTGGACAGACATTCTGGTGGCACACTGAGGGACAAAATTGCTTGAAATAACAACAGGAGATTTAGGCAAGCATGAGCTGATGACTGAAAACTTTCATCAATGGAGAAATATAGGTGAGTTATGCTTGAAGTTCGCGATTGTACTAAAGGTGAAGAAGTTTTGCATGGTAGACAATGGAAGAGGGGAGAGATTGGGATGATCTATTTCTCCCGACTCTTTACATGATGTTTGTTAGACTTTGATGAGGCACCATTAGTGCTCCCTCCCTTGCCAAATGTGGATGCTTAACCAGAGTCTGGCCTGCTTTAAAGTGTAAGCTAAATCACAGACGAATGGATGGGAATGCAATACACTAACAATTTAGGAGATTTTAGAAATTCATTTCACAGTGAACTGAGTTCTGACAGATTAGCCCAGGAGAAGCACAAAGTGCTTCTGGAGTCAAGTACCAGAAGACTTCCTGGTTTTAAAGTGGACAGTGTGTCGGGTAATAGCATGGAGTTACAATCTACCAAGAAACAGAAAAAAAAATTCATCATTTAGAAGGAAAATTTTGTTTATCCTTAAGACCAATGAGTATTAGGGGCACCAGTGAATTCTGGTTGATTATCACTTGTCCTCTTACTGTAGATATAAATTCCATGCTATTCTTGCAGAGCAGCAAGAGATGACAGAATGGATCCTCTGTTATCTCTGTGAGATACTGTTCCTTTCACTAAACATCTTCATTCATACATTCCTGTTGTTATAGAACATTGCTTACAAAAGATGGTAACTCAATATTTTGATTACTAATGATAAACCCCATGTGATTTTAATCTATTGAGATTTAAGTTCTAAGGCCAGGCTCAGTGGTTGCTCAACAGCTTGCATAGTTTTCAATGCAGATGAGCCCAATGCTAGAATTAACAAATTCAAAACATTGTTCATGTTTTGGATTGTCCTAATTACTTCCTTTTTGTTGTGCAGAACAGTAGAATTGTGGCTGGACTTCTGATATTTACAAGGCAACAGAAAAGAAGACAAAGTAGTGTTGTTTGAATAGACAGGGAGGAGAACCCCAGGACAAATTCCTCACTCTTATTGCTGGAATGAGAGAATAGACATTTGCACTCAATTAGCAATCCTGTGAAATTCTATAGTTTTGCTGCCATGGGTAGTAACCCTAGTAACCATGTAGTATATGCTACAACAGTGGTCTGGGCCATCTTGGGGCTGGAAAGCCAGACTGTCACAGAAGGAGAGCTGTATGTTTTACAGGAGTCCTTATGAGACATGAGTGAGCAGTGAGCATGAAGGGCTTTTCATAAAAAGACCACATGAACTGGGGCCATGAGTTGAATTTCAAGTTTCATTCTTAGAATGTTGGTTGTGGGGAAGCACCCTTTAGACATAGCTGTGGGGGAGATGGCAACTTGTAGGACTAATAATAGTTGTGCTGGAAGTTCGTGATTTTGTTTTATATTTCAAATGAAAAACAGAAGACTAAGAATTAAATAAAGACTGTACTTAGACCATAATTACTAATTATCACAGCATAATTACTGTGGAAGCAGCCAGACCAAGGGTTGCAGTCTACAGACACATGGTCTTGAGACCACAGTTACTGCTGAAAACCCAAGGGTGCCAAAAAAAATAGTGGGGTTTTTGCAGAGCTGAAAACCATGGTTGTTACTGGGTATGGAGGAGTAGCAAGCAAGGTGGAAGGCATAAAAATACTGGTGGTGCAAATAATCTTGGCCCAGCAAAACATATAACACTGTTACAACAAAGTCTGCTCATTAGTTAAGGCTAAAAAAAAATCTGCATCATGCAAGAGAGTGTTTATGCCAACTGTAAGTCCCACAAGTGTAAACTGCTTTTCTGAGTCTGCTGAGCAGTGGACATGTCCTTCTAGGAAAGGAGTTCCTGGAAGGAACCTTATAGAACAGGGGACTATACCCATTGTGAACAACTTAACAATTACTATCTGCCAGGAGCAGCCACTGGTAGCACACACTAGTTCTGAGGGGGTGTTTAAAAGCTCAATGTTACTTTTACGCCCAAATGTAGCAGAGAAGATAGAGCAGGAGGCATCCATTTAGGATGTGAAGCAATGTTAATGGCACACCCAAGTGTTTGGAACAAGGCAATATGTAGAAGAATACAGATTTGTAAATTTAGGCTTTGTAAATTATTGGAATTATATGAAATGTTTTAAGCACTTATGCAAGATGTTCAAACCTGGTCATTATGTTCAGCTTCATCTTGAAGCTGTCAATATGTACAATCCTCCATATTCTTCCACTACTAATTGAAGCGATATGAAAGCAGAGAGAATTTTAGACTGCATCAGTACCTCTCCTACAGAGTAAATGAGTTGTAAATGATTTTCCTCTTGGCTGTCGTTACTATAAAAGCAGGTGGATGTAGGGGCATCCGCAGACCGGCAGGGAGAAGGAATTCTGCTGACCTGAGATATTCTAGAATACGTGGTTTTATTGCAAGGGTCGTGGGTAAAAAGGGCCTTGCCTTCAGCCACCAGCTTCGGCTGAAGGAAAGTCCCAAAAAGAGAGGGAGAAAGAACAAGGGGGTAAAAGTTAAGAGAGGGAGCTGCGAGGAAGCAAGGTGGCAGGGGTCGGAGAGCAGGGGGAAGAGGTAAGAGAGCAAGAGAGCAGGGAGTAGAGGCGAAGAAGCAAGAGCAGAAGAGGAGCTAAGAGAGCGAGGTCCTTGTTGCAATGCTTTATATCTTCTTTTGTGATGAATACTCTAATTTACAGTGACCAACCAATACAAGACACAAAATCCTATACAATCTACATATAGCCTATAAGAACTACTACATTACCATACTATGTTACATTTTAAACTCTAAAAACTACTCTTTAGACTTTTCTGTTTTGCTACATTGACCTTTGGTTTCTTAGCCAGCAGAAAGGTATCGTTCCATCAAAAGGGATTCTTCTTCGCTGGCTACGCTATTGTTTTCAGTTTATATAGTAACTAAGACTCAGTATCCTACAACTCAAAGTAAGCTTCCATTTCTATTTCGATTATAGGTTTCATATTTTCAGAATCTTTTGCTAAACAATCATATTTATAAGGTTTCCCTGATTCATCTTCCCCAACAGTTGGAAGTACAGGATGCAGCACTGTAAGTTCATCTGCCACTTTAACCATAGACAGAAAGAGGTACTTTTTAACTGAGCAAAATAATGGTAACAATAACCTTTGTTTTGCTGAGAGTCTCACAGGACTTACGGAAGTGGGGGATCTGGTGTACATATCTTAATTCGTGCAAAAGAACTGCCTCATAAATGGGGGTGGTCTGTGCATAGGAAGGTCATGTTGATTGAGATCTCCTTGCCTGAAGATTCACTGCATGTTATATCATAGGGGGGAAAAGTGTTGGGATATTTTTAAGCCAAACAATCACCATTGATCTCCTTCCTTCTTTCACAAAATTATCACAGGGTTAAGGATGTCAGAAAGTTACTTAGGGCAGGAAATTTTTGTGCTATTTTTGTATTACAGGTGGTAACTGTCTATAAAGACATATTGCCAGCTGTGCTTATCACAAGACTATGCAGCTTATCTGAGTGTGAAAGTAACTTGCCCAAGCTGCAGACTGATGTCTGGGAATCCAGAAGCACAAGGCCCTGGCTTTTAAAAAACAAACTGTTAATTTGGCTATGAGTCTTTCATGAGAAATGCAAAGTTTGCATGGAAAACATCAAAGATAAATAGCCTAAAAAAGTGAAACATGTTATGGATAGAACTGTAACCTAAACAAAACCTGTGCTTCATTCCTGTGTCAAAAGAAACAAAAGGCAGGGAAGTGCTATATTTTTGATGATGTAAAGTGTATGCAGAAAAGAACTTCCAAAATAAGGGTTGGAACTTCCAACCCTTATTTAGTACCATTTACATCATACTCAGGTCCCACGCTATTCATACAACCTCATTAACCACCTTCCCCTTTCCATTCTTTGATATAATACAGAGATCTTGTTCCCTTAGACTATAGACCATCCCTGCAAAATGTCTATAAAATGTGTTCAAAATGTCTTTTGAATTCATTTAGTCCTTACTTTGGCTCTATTTCTTGCTGCTTGTTACTGGGCACCAAAACCAGGTCAGGTCAAGTCACTGCTTCCTGTAAGGTTTCTCCTCCATAGCCTCAGATGGTTTCTGCTGTACTAATTCCTCTACCACACAATTCAAATCATAGTTTACAACAAATTAAAGGTATATCCATTACAATCTCTGTCCCTAGTCCTTTTGGGTCAGGTTATACTGTTTAACACTGCAATTTACTCCTCCCCTTGTCGCCAGCCTGGCTAACAACAAAGGGTTCCCACTAGAGTCCGCTGTTAGTGTAGTCCACATCACAGCCCTGCATGGGCTGCAGGAGATAGCTGCTTCACTATAGTCTTCATCATGGGCTGTGAGGCATCATCTGCTGCCCTTGCTCCAGTGTGGGGCTGCACCCATGGGAGACAGTCATGAAACTTCTCCAATTTGGGGCCTTTGCACAGGCTCCAGTTCTTCACAAACTGCTCCAGCAGGGTCCCCCATGAGGTCACAAAGCCCTGTCAGCAAACCTGCTCCAATCACAGCATCTCATGGGATACAGCCTTCTTCAGGCATTCACCTATTCAGGCATTGGGTCCTCCATGGGCTGCAGGTGGTCTCTGCTGCATCATGGACTTAGTCATGTCATAGTCCATTCAGCTCAAGTTCACACTGGAATTCCACCTGTCCAGTACAGCAACACAGAAACAGCAGCAGCACTATGGCCATCTGCCAGCCCAGGCACATCACCAGGGCTGTTATCAGAATGTTCCCAGGCACAATACAAGGAGATGATAAGCAATACAGCCATACAGTAAGCAGCAAAAGCACGAAACAACCACTAATGAGCAACACTAGACTAATATACAGTCATGGAAAGGAGCCCCATGACAAGCACAGGAGCCTGCTAATAATCAGCTAAACAGCACTAATAGCTATAAATTTAATTTAGCACATCCCAGTCAAATCTGTCATTATCTTAAACATTCTGTACCCCACACTGGGTCCCAAAAAAGACTATTGTGGCTTAAACCCAACCAGCAACCAAGCCCCACACAGCCTCTCACTCACTCCCCTACCAGTGGGATCAGGGAGAGAACTGGACAGGTAAAAGCTAAAAAACTCATGGGTTGACATAAAGACAGTTTAATAGGGAAAGCAAAAGCCACGTACACAAGCAAAACAAAACAAGTAATTAAATCACTGCTTCCCAAAGGCAGGCAGGTGTTCAGCCATCTCCATGAGAGCAGGGTCCACCGTGCATAACAGTTACTTGGGAAGACAAACATCATCACTCTAAACATCCCCCTCTCTTCCTTCTCCCCCTACTTTATGTAATAAGCATGATGTCATATGGTCTGAAATATCTCTTTGGTCATTTTGGGTCACCTGTTCTGGCTGTGTCTCCTCCCAGTTTCCCATGCACTTCCAACTGTTTTGCCAGCATGGCAGTACAAAAAGCAGAAAAGGCCTTGGCTCCGTGTAAGCACTGCTAAGCAATAACAAAAAACTCTATTATCATAATTGTATTCAGCACAAATCTAAAATTTAGTCCTATACCAGACACTGTGAAAAAAGTCTATCCCAGCCAAAGCAGTACACAAGGCATGTGCTTTTATCCCTATGTTAAAAGAAACTAGAGGCAGGAAAGTGCTATGTTTGTAACGATAAAAAATGTATGCAGAGAAGTGGGATATATGTTCCAAATTATACTTTTGCAATGGAGTTAGCAGCAGGACCACAGCAGGGTGCTGTCCACCCTGCCTTTGCCTCTCTCTACCCCAGCTTCTAGTCTGCTAAGAAACTTGCAAACTTCTTAGCTAGCATCAA
The DNA here is from genome assembly GCA_013397395.1 of Sinosuthora webbiana. Taxonomy (NCBI): domain Eukaryota; kingdom Metazoa; phylum Chordata; class Aves; order Passeriformes; family Sylviidae; genus Sinosuthora; species Sinosuthora webbiana. The sequence continues at coordinate 211,521 of VXBN01002160.1, forward strand.
AATGCCCATGGTCCCTACCTATACATTCTCCCAGATTAGTAATTTTTCTTCTGTTTTTCCATTTTAGTGTGTAATGTGGTCTGTATCTTGCTGCCCCAGGAACTGCCATGGTCATCCTGGCATCTTGGGTCAGGGTACACAAGGTGTCTTGATGAGACTCACAGGACTAGCCTCTTTGCATGGGGCAGAGCTTGCTTGGGGGTTTCCTGGTGGCCTTGTAAGACTGGGGCATAGTCCTCTTGCATGTTCTAACTTGCTACTGTTTCCATATGTTTTTAAGGTTAGGAGAACTACCTCCTAGACTTCTATTATTACTGCTGATATTACACTAATTTAACAGTGTAAAATCTGTAGACAGTGTCACACACACACAAAAAGAAAAGAAAAGAAAAAA